>SAYR01044136.1:537158-557947 GCA_004382745.1 Argopecten irradians irradians
GTTGTTGAGCTAAGACGTCTCAAAACAGAGCTTCTCTGATACTTTAGATTAGTCTCGTTCCTAGTTTTAAACTCTAAAATCAACTTGAAGGAGAAGAACAAAAGTATCAAGCCAAACTGAAGTTTATGGTTTCTTTTTCATTTCTACTGAGAATGGTGACCCCCAGTCTAGCCACCTACTGATACTGTCTAGGTTTAGGTGATGAAGACGGTCCGGAATTGACAATTATCACTTACACCAACTCCCTTATTACCAATTGTGCAATTGGCTACTGATTACTATCATGTTGTAGTGATCCATAAGTATTCCTCTGGAAATGGAGGGACGCCAGGATCACAAATCAGGATCAATGAGAAGATAATCGCATAAGTCATCAACTCATAATTATAATTCTACGATAGCCATATTAAGGATGCTCAATAATTAAATAATTATTTACACGTGATACTGATTAATATGTAAGCTACTTCAGATATAGACAAAGTTTTGACGTCTCTTGGGTTTCTTAAACCAAAACAAAAAATAATTTTTAAAAAAATGTGACCATATTAACTACAGCTGAAAAGGATACCGCCACTATAATACTTTTTGTATAAAGATGTACTCTGTATATATTGGGAATTCCAGCAATTTAATCGCTAAAGTAAAGGTTTGAAAATTTTGAAGGTCGAGGGCCAAAGAGGACACAAAAACGAACATACAATCGAAGCTAATTTTTCAAGGCAATTCAAGCCCCTTTCAAAACACAAAGAACAAAACACTTTCACATAAAACCAATACGTATAAAACTCAGCTAAAACACTAAACAGATTACATACCACAATGTTAAAGTACTGATTATATCTCTTGACGAGTGGGGTCGCGGAAAACAGATGATCCAAGTCTATATTTTATCACATAAACGGACGGCATGAATGGTTAAAAAAATCCGCGCATAACTTTCCTCATGCACCCAGAGTCACATGATCTCACTACGCCACCACTAAAGTTATGCGCAACACAAAATCCATAACATATTCGCCCGTTTAGTCGGAAAGAGACAGCGTTCAGTAGACTTCTGAGTAACGGCTAGCATAATCGTGTGCTCCACACAAATGCGCCGAGACAGGCGGAACGACCTAGCGCTCATCACGAGGCCATGACTAACAACCCACACCGGTGGCACAATACTGCGTCCCGGAAGCAAAATTAGACATATAATATATATAGACATTAGACCACGAATTATTAGATAATTAGGGCTCTGTTCGGTGGTTGGAGGCGTCTTTCATAAAGCAACAAGATATTTGTGTTTTTCATTTGACAAGGTATCTGTATTGGAACAATCAAAATAAAGTTTACTATATAAATATATTAAGTACCAATTCATTAGATTTTCTCTGACTTCTACATTTCTTTGGCACTTCTAAATTGTTGGCCCTGCAGGTAAGGGCGCTTTAGAATTGTAACCTTGCTGCCCCCTATTGCATGGTCCGTAAAAAGGCCGACTAAAATTTAGGATCTTAATCTTTTCTTCCTTCTTCCTAACTGACTTATCTTTCTTAATTGCCTCCCTTGGGCACCGCCTCACTTTTGCGCTTGAGTGAGCGTTTCGCCCCTTGTGAGGAAAGCGCCTCTGGGTTCTGTCCCCTGGCCGAGACACCACCAAAGTCTATAAAAGTTTGGTAGTTTCTGCTCCTTGGGTAAAGCGCTCAGCATACAGGGAGGTGGCGCCGACTGGTTTCGCCCATTGTCAGCTAAATGTGACCGCGGTGGGGCTGTGTTGCTTGCGTGTCTTCGGCGGCATGCTTCAGTGATATGAGCACTATAAAAAGGCAACAGTCATCCACTATTACTCAAAGAAGAACACAACACCGAACATACCGCAGCTCCCAGTTACACTCAACTCGCAACAACAATACACGCAATCACCACCGCATTACATGGGAGGCCGTCCTTACAGACCATTAGCTGTTAATAGGACGTAATAAATCAAACAACAAACAAAACAAAACAAACTTCTAAAATTGTATGATTCATCAAATAAGTTTGAAGAAATGATTAACTTATCGTGCGATAGAAGATACCGTACCATCAATATTTATTATAGAATTGGTTGTTCTGGATAAAACACTTCTATAATAAGCATCTGTCCGGACATAAATCATTTATTAGTTGTAAATTTACGTATTATTATAGTAAATCATATTATTTAGAATACATGATTGATACATTTATCTTAGCTAACCATATCTAGTTTAAGAGAATTGTTAAAATTTAATGCATGTCATACAAGTATAAATTTAGACCAAACTTTATCTCAATATTCGCAACAATTGCAGCAGCGATGTGAATTTCTGAAATCCCATTGTATGGGATGGCCATTCGGCTTATTACAGCCACTTTCTGGTCGTATCTGGTGGGTGAAGATAATTTTCTCATGCTGTTTCATTCTTCATCTTTATTATCTATACTGTTTGAAAACCCAAAATTACTAATTCCATAATCTCATTTAATAATATCTCATATAACTGTCATGACTTCTGAAACATTATACTTTTCAAAATACTCTTTATGTCATTTTTGTATATATATTACATTTGTTACCAGGAGAGCAAACTGTTAACAGGCACTGCCTTGTTGTTTTATACCATTTCAATAAATATTTTTAGTTACGGTAGGCGATATATAAATACACTTGGCTTAAGCATCAAAGTACAATGTCAATAATCTGTCTACACATACAGGACTCCCTATTGAAAAAAATTGAAACTCGATATAAACAAGAGCATCGTTCACCCTGGTTTGTAATTCCGAATTATATTCTAAATACATGGTTCTTGTATATTTCTTGAAGGAATATGGATATTTTATCACAAAATTCCTCTTTTGTGGCCATATTCTATCGCTCAAGGTGTCAAATCCAAAATTCTATAACAAATCTTATGTTAAACCGTTTCCGAAGGATGTTTCTTGGCTAAATTGGTTACAAATTCGTCAAATAAGATAAATCCCATGGGTTTTTGCTTCGCTAAACTGTTTAGTATTCCATAATCACATTCATTCCCAAATTGGTATTTGCCTTATGTGAATGAGATCTCGAACGTGAATGGTTTGTTTCTTGGTTCAGAATCTAGTCAATAATTTGCAAGAGTTACAGGACTTTGATAACTTCACCTAATTATCCAACAAAGTATTTTCAACTTAATATTTTTTAATGTTTTTTAAACTGCTGTGCAGCCGGACCACTCCCGTTATGCTACATGGAATATAATTCATAACGTCTACCTCGCATTTCAGTATGTTCCAGTCAATTAGGACTGTTTACTACGTGCTATAATAAGGACAGTGAAACCTTACATATTAGTTTCACAAAAACAGAACATAAATGATAAGAAAAAGTATAGTTAATTTTGTCATTTTTTACTACGAATACAGAAACATATCTTTTTAGATGAGACCATTATATATTTCTTATTTGCGATCCTTTAAACTAATGCAAGACTTCTTGTAGTTTGCCCTAAATGACCTTGGTTGTCGACGGGGCCGTAAAACTTCATACATACAAACAAATAATAATTTATCACTTCAAACTATATTTTGTTCACAATAAAGAGTGATGAAATCGATAGTGTTGGAAACCTAACCAAACACACCAGCATATGCACAGCAAATATTACATACAAACTACATGTATAATGTTCATTTCCTCCCCCTTCAAAAAACATTGGAAAACATATTGACAAATTGGTTCTGCATGTGAACTAGTTTAATGAATATTATTGATCTTTTTATTGTATCTATTTACGATACTAGCAGATGCAATGTATTACGCTTATACCATACCTGAAAGGATATTCCCCTGTTAGGTATTAACCGCAACACTATATCAACTGGGACAATCTGATTAAACTACAGATCCCTTTATTATCCACTAAACGTTTGATAAAGAGGAATCTGACAACATCCCATTAGGCCGTCACATACCACGTCAAGATGAAACTTTGGGAATGGCCCACCACACGATTATTAGCACTCCAGAATGGGGACGAATTGGTTTGTCTGTACGTTAGTCATACTCGCCCAAAGTTCACAACAAAAGCTAAATATATATGTATTACTGGACGCAGACGTCGTTAGTCAATTGACGTCGTAATGCTTGTAGAACATGCTATTGATCTGCATAGACAGGCTGGTAAAAGTCGTACATCCCGAACATGACCCGCTGAAACGGGATGTTTTAAGATCCTCTATTGCATATTTATTGCGATATATTACAGACCCAAGACAGGCCCGAGCCACCATAAAAAAGCCTTATAACATTTTTGGCATTTTATGCATAACTCAAGATATAGCGTGCTTTCTACAGTACGGTAAAGCTTGCCTTGTTTGTATGATTAATAACGTCCATTAAACAAGCCCATGGGTCAAATGTAAGGGCGGAACCTTTACCCATGTTATGCCGCGATGTGTTGCGATGTATGTTGTTGCGAGGTGCGTGTTTCGGGGAGACTGCAGGGTATAATTCATGTGTGTCTTCTTGTATAGTGGAAACTTTTTCCCTATTTATAGCTGCTATATCACTGGAGGCCATGCCGCCGAAGACAACCAAGCAACAGACCCACCCGGTCACATTATAATGACAACGGCCGAAACCAGTCGGTCCCACTCCCTTTTTGCTGGAGCGTAGCTTTGCCTCAATGGCCCATGCTGATATATTTCAATTATTTTCGCCATTGTTTTACATTGATATATAGAAATAGCAGGTCAATATTTGTTGTTTTATCAAATTAACAGCTTCGGCCGTCCATGTATGCAGTATGTATGCCTGTATGACGTATGCGGGTGAAAAATATCACAAAAGGTATATACCATTACCTTAGTAATCCTTATCTCCCAAAAGCAACTGTGGGAATGAATTGTCCTTTTAAAAAGGTTTTAAAGATTTGCCCGATTGACCATGTAAAACACAATGCCAAAACATCTTAAACAGTTTGATTTAAAAAAAAATCTTAAACATAATTAACTTCGCATACTTTTTTTCGACTTTAATTTTTAATTTGCATAGGATATATTATCATGAATCGGGAAATACATCATTACCGACGATGTCATATGTGATAGTCGCTTTGGTGTCGTATGTCGAATCTATTCATATCTGTATCTGTTTGTGATTTCAGGGAAGCCTCAACGGCCTGTAAGTGACGGGTGGATCAAGCTATTGGTGACTCGAATGCTTTCTGTTTAGCCATAATCAAGTTTACAATGGACTGAACACATGGTAAGGAATTTGTTTTTTGTGCTATTTAGGTTTGCTTTATTATATTCCACGTTCTACCTGTCAAACATGCAAGGGTCATTTAAGTTAAGGCTTTCCTTGTATTTGGTGTCTGCTGTTCTAGGGAGATGGTAAATTTATTGTAGTGATGCCATATAATTGTGGAACTCGTGCCCTTTTTATTGTTTTTATCACTGAAGCATGCCGCAATACACAAAACATATCATTTCACCCGGTGCCATTAAAAAGTGCATGTATTTTTGTGTATTTTATATTATAATATATTTATATTTTAACTGTTTGCCCTTGAACTTTTAAATCGTTGCGTTCATTAAAACAATTGAGTATTTGCAATATATTCGAAAATATTTCTTTTTGCCGACTATTGCACGCTATATTGAAATCTTATCAGTGATCTGCGGGCGACTTTCAACGCATTTCAAAATGGTTTAATTTCAAACAATTCACTGGTATCGCATATATCATGTTACCCAAATAGATAATATTTCAAATGTAAACAGACCTTATTTATTATATTATCGATTGGTGTTTAAATCGCCATATAATTTTAGAAGTGTCCTAGCTTAAAAACCGTTGCCTCGGAAAATGAGGTAAAATTACAGTCATTGATCCGTGCTTTTTTGATTTCTTAACTTCCAATTCCGGTTCTTATCATTGGGCTCTTTAGCCAATAATCTAGACATTAAAACAGGAATATTATTACAAAAATGCAATACCTATTACTGATGTTCCCCTTTAGCTAGCCTAGCGGTTATGAAAAAGTTCAAGAAAATATAGATAATGAAACGAAATAATTTCTGGCCCATGCAGGCAAGGCGTTATAATTTGGGCACGTCTGCTGCCTATCGTTAAAGGCGATTTGATAGAAACTAATCGTTTTCTTTCTTTCTAACATACTTCCCTTTTTATATCATCATGATGACGGTTAAACCGGGTTTGAAAGACGAATAAGTTCTCTCCTCTGCCGACGAATCAAAACAAAATTGATCATTTAGACAATTGGATGTATGTTGTGATATCTATAAATTTATGTTATTAACACAAAAATGTATTACAAAAAAAACACTATTTGCTTATCTGCGCAATCAGTACATTTAAACACATAGTGCATGAGTTGTTTTCGCGGATTGTAATTAATCATTATAATATTCTATATAAATGAAAATGAGAATCAAACACTTGATCCAGTTATAATATATTGTAATGTATAAAGTAAGTATTTTTTGTAAATGAAGAAAAATATCAATTTATTCTTGCTTCCACATATAATTGTGTAAGAATACAATTCGTATGTGATGTAGTATATCTGTTCAGACATCTCATTGGGGACTACAAACTTCTTTGAAAAGCTCATTATTAGGAAACCAAATATCAATCAATTGTTTATTAGATATGTGCAGTTCTGACAGTAAGCTAGCCAGAACCAATGCAGCAGAGTTGGACCTTTCAATCGGTAGTGCAATCAAAACAAACCGTAAGATATACACAATCATATGGTTATATATGAACAGTCGTTGTGGTTTGTAAGGTAAAGCCAGAGTACCCGAGACAAAATCATTGATAGCGGTCAGTCTGGCAATTGGACCCACATAAAAGGATTTCGAATCGCGAGCCAGGTGGGGGATCTGTGGCATATTTTTCGTAAACATCTTAACTACATCAGGCAAGCCGGGCCACAAACCCGCAACGTTCTACATGACCTTGGCTTTTAAGCAAAGAAGCCCATCGGTCAAATGCTATACTGGAACGGGCGAACCAGTTCGTCCAACTCCGTGTATGCTGATCGATAAGTAGGAGAGAAATTACCACTGCATATATTTTATATGTCTCGCGTCCAGAGGACAGATTTGTTTGTTTTGTTTGTTGCATTTATTAAACGTCTCTTAAGCAGTTTAGGCATTCAAATGGACGGCTCCCATGTATGCGGTGTGTTGCGTGTATGTTGGCGAGGTGAGTGTACTGGGAGAGCTGCGGTATCGTTTGTGTTGTGTCTTCTTGTATGTGGAACTGTTGCCTTTTAATAGTGCTTTCACTGAAGCAATGCCCGCAAAAGACACCAAGAAGACAACCACCCCACCCGGTCACATTATACTGACAAACGGGCGAACCAGTCGTCCCACTCCCTGTATTGCTGAACGCTAAGCAGGAGCAGAAACTACCCATTATATAGACTTTGGTGTGCTCGGCAGGGGACAGAACTCAGAGCCTTCCTCACAGGTGTGAACGCTCAACCTCAAGGCCAAAAGTGAGGCGGTGCCAAGGGAGCATTAGGAAAAGATAAAGTTAGTTAGGAAGAAGAGAAAAGATAAGATCCTAAATTTAGTCGCCTTTACGATCATGCATAGCAGGACGAACAAAATAGCCTTTCCTGCACGGTGCGAACGATTCAAGCTCAAGACAAAAAGTAGAGCGGTCAAGGGAGGCATTATGGAAAGATAAAGTCAGTATGGAAGAAGAGAAAAGATCCTAAATGTATCGCCTTTTACGATTATTGCAAATGGGGTACCGTGAGCAATTTTAACGCCCTTCCGCAGGTCCAATACACCAAGCAACACATCCCACAGGTTCAAAGTTATTACATGACAAGCGGCGCGAAAATCGTCCACTCCTTTTACCCACTTTTATAGACTTTGGTTGTCTCGCCAGTAGATCAAAATCCATGCATACTGAGCAAAATAATAAATCAACATCATTTTACGTATACATGCAAAAGCATGGCATAAGGTCCACAACATGCACAGACAGCGAGAATTATTATTTTAGCTGCAATTTGTTACTTCTTGAAATTACACCCTATGCATTGTAAAGCTTGACCTATCTCAAATGTTTTTGATGTGGTCTGAATAGCAGTTAACATTCTCTTCAGGATGTGCAAAATGATAAAATAATAATAACACTATAATTAACAAACTATTTTTAAGTATGTAAAAATACACTTTCCATTCTTTTACATACATTGTTTGAGACGTCTACACAATGGCAAACATTTTGTATTTTATGTATGTTATTGGACCTTTAGGTAGCTAATGGTGGAGTGATTTTTTATTTCTTGATAACTAGCAATGTTTCGATTGTTTCAGACCATTAGGCATCGGTTAGAAGGGATTTGTCAACGTCTATAGTAATGCTCTTTCCACGTTTCACTGCTTGTAAGATTTTGACTTTGAAGAACTAAATTGAATTACATTTATTCTTAATTATTTTCATTGGTAGACCAGATAAATTACTTAAGAGCTAATTCTTCTGTGTTTGTCTCTTAATCCATCTTTATAAAGATATTGGTTTGGCCGTACGTATGCTTGCTAATCTCATATGCTCAACAAGAGTTTACCTTCTTAACACAGTACTGGTAAATTTGAGAATAAAAAGTATAAACCTGTCGTAAAGTAGGATATTATCAAGGCCCAACAGAGTAAATAATATTGTTACAAAAAAAACTCCGATTTTACTTGAATGCATACTCTAGCTGTTGATCACGGACGTTTATTGCGTAGATCAAACAAACCATTCAATTTTTTCTTTATTAATACTCCTTTCTTAAGAATTGTCCAATGAAACGTACATATTTTGTAAAGGCTTTCAGAGTTTCTCGTTATCACAGTTTCAGTTGCGTCCAGACGCATTAAGTGTGAAGAATAAAATTGGAACTTAAATTAATTATGTTTGATTTATTAAGACGTAAGATACTGGTGGGAGGTAACTGACATCCCAAGAGAGCGGTTACATGGATCTGGATGTCAATTCAGGAGAACAATGAATTACACTAATTGGCACGCTCCGGACTAACAACGGTAACCTGGGAGAGGACTGTTTGTAAATGATTCGGTCGGTATACAGAGGAAAATGGCTGATGAGAGAATGTGAATGCGAAGTGAATACTACATCTGTCAGCGATATTGATAAGTACAAATAGAATAAAAATTTCGTACATCCTGATTAGGGAAATGCATGCCTCCAAAGCGATAAATTATTTCTAGAGGTATTTTTGAAAAAGATGTGGTGTTTTAAAAACGACATTTCATCGTGAATTACTTTTAAGCTTACAATAAGATAATAGGAGGATATCGTATGACGGTTTTTCGTTCTACCTCTTCAGGGGTTTTGTGATAGCGATTGACTCGGAAACGCTTTTGTACAAATGCTGGTCTTTATGATTTTAAGGAAACCAAAATATGCACAGTCGTAAATCTGATTGTGAAAAATCAACTTGTTGAAAGGCGGAAGAAGATAAAAAAAAGCTTAAAATATGTGAACAACCAGTCCTGCGACAAAATATCTTGGGTCTGATATATCAAGTCTTGAAGAAAACTGTTTTGAGAAAGTAAAATATTTGTTTTTATAATTTCAGAGACGATTCATTTTCGTCTGGCTACATTGGGGTCCCTCATATTTCAAGTATATTTAAACCTACTAATCTATATAGTCATTGCCAATGACACATTACTAATAATATTTTGTGTTTATCAAATAAATGCTTTACGAAATGGGTTTTTTGTTTGTAATCATAATGACGCCTAAGGAATGAACGTTATGAACAAAAACATTAAAATTGACAAACTGACAATTGGTTTTCATGATCACCTACTGCATATCGAACAACTTTTGAGAAATTTTTATTTACAAGGTCCATGATTACCAGATGCTCAAGATATGAAGAATGAATATTTATATAATAGCTAAGTATTGTATTAATTGTCATGATAAACATTATGCACTGCAGTTTCGACTAGAAGAACAAATTGAATTGATGACATTATATTAAAACGAATGAATAAACTTATTAACAATTAAGATAATCGAGCTATCTAGCTCGTAATATGGCTTATTTTTTTACTTCCAGTTAGTTTTATCATTCTAAAAACCGCATGTGCATCACATTAAATTATCAAAGAAAAAGAAAATACACTTGTAATTCAATCGAACGTCATTAAAGTATAGCTCTATTTCCCACTTTTTTTCTTTATTTGTTCATTATTCAATTTGTTTTTGTTTATAATGTAGGTATATTAAAAGTTCCATTATGTTATTGGCGAATAATTATCGATCCATAAGTTCAGACCAAATTCTGCTGAATGATAGAGCATATATCTTATGAAATATCCCCTAAATAAAACCCCACATTTACAAGTTTTTCTCAAATCAATCTGATACCCTTGCCTATGAGGGAATATTCCAAAACTCACTTGCGACAGAGAATATAACAATCATAATTCGCAACAACAGGCAGATAGATAATGTAGAATTTTCGCAACAAATTTGTAATTGAGTACACGCTGATATATGCAGATCATACAATCGGGGAATTTTAATACTTTGACTACAAGGCCAAAACACTGAATCATTCCTTCTTATCGGTATCACATCCAGTCAATACAAACGCATCACGACAACAGCAGGACAAGCCAATTCTTAAATCATTACAGGCTCATTATTCCGAATGCTTAGCGCTTAAGCTAAGTTTACCACTTGTCAGATATATTATCTTAGTGTGGTCCTTTTTTCACTATTACATGATCGAATTATATAAATCAGTAGATCTTGGCGCGCACCAAAGATGACTCATGTATGTCTGAAAAACAAAAAGAGGGATCTTTCTCTGCTTTTTAATACGTTTACTTATCATATATAATATGAAATTTGAGAAGATCTTTGATACTTTCTGAGAAATTAGCGCGGTAACAAACTTCAATTGTCAAAATTCCAAGATGGCGTCCTGACGGCCATCTCGTTCACCGATTGGTCCCAAAATGCAATATGGCATACCAAGGAATCTAGAGGGAACCTTCACATGAATTTTGAGACAAATTCCTTCAGTACATTCTTACAAAAGTGGTATCAACTTAAAATTATAAAATAAGAAGGTGTCCTGTCGGCATCTTGTGCACCGATCGGTCCCAAAATGCAATATGCACAACTAGGCCTTCAGTATATTCTGAGAAATAGCTGGGTAACAACTTAACATTCTATTTATCAATCCAAGATGGCGTCTGTCGGCCGTTTGTTGACAGATTGGTCCTTAAAATGAAATATGCAAAACTAGACCCCAGGGAAGCCTACATGTAAATTTTTAGAGAGGTCTCTTCAGTACTTTCCGAGAAATAGTTGGTAAAAGACTTTAAAACTATTTGTGCAGTCAAAAATGATATATCATATTATATGAAATGGCTTTATTAGCACGTGTAGAAACCTCTCCGTCTCGGCGCGACCGGATAACCGGTAAGCCGCCGATGTTGAAGGTCAAATTTTCTGAACATACGATAATGCATATTTTCTAGCTCTTAACCGTGTGAGTCATAATAGTCCGCGGCTTTATAGCTTACTATAACGATGTGTCTATCTACTTACATCGACGGTCATAGGAAAAGAGCGATCAATGCATATTTTATTATTACTTTTGATCTTTTTTGTTTGTTTGTTGATTGTATTAACGTCCTATTTAACAGCTATGCGTCATGTAAGGACGGACTCCCCATGTATTGCGTAGTGTTGCGTGTATGTTGTGCGAGGTGCGGTGTTTTGGGAAGACTGCGTTTTGTATTTCTTGTAATGTGTCTTCTTTGTATAGTGGAACTGTTGCCCTTTAATAGTGCTTATATTATAGCATTCTATCCCGCCGGAAGCACACAAGCAAACAATCCCTTATCCTTCCAGTTATATCTATATACTGGCTCCTCAACAGTCGTCCTACTCCCTGTATGCTGAAGCTAAGGAGGAGCAAGAAAACTACCACTTTTATAACTTTGGAGTGTCTCTGGCAGGGGACGAACCAGAGCTCCTCACAGGGCGAACGCTCAACTAAGGCCGAAAAGTGAGGCGGTGCCGAAGGAGCGGCTTAGGTAGAAGAAAAGTATTTATTATTGAGAAGAAAAGATAAGATCCTAAATTTTAGCGCTTTTACGATCATGCAATTTAGGGGCCAGCAGGTACAATTCTAACGCCCTATGCAGGGCAAGAACACACCCCCGGTCCATATACTGACAACGGGCGAACCATCGTCCCACTCCCTGTATGCTGCCTATTTAAGCCAGGAGCAGAAACTACCACTTTTATAGGACTTTGGTGTGTCCTCGGCAGGGACAGAACCCAGAGCCTTCCTCACAGGGGCGAACGCTCAACTCAAGGCCAAAAGTGAGCAAGTTAATCGTACATTAACTTTGTGATGTGATGTTTGACGTACGTACACACCAATGATTGATCATTACAAACATTGCATTGTGTGGTGCTAACCAAATAAATTAAGATACAATTATTACAATACCGTAAACCGTTTCAACATGTGGTAGAAAGAATTTATATTTGATATTATGAAAGATCAAAATATTGAGATATTAAGCAAAACAAACTATTTTTTCAGACTGTGCAGTCGCTTTCAATTTTTAATCGATAAATGAGTAGATACACCGATATAGATATATAAGTAGTCATGCCTTTGGTTTGATAGTTATGTAATTAATACATGTACCTTGACCTGGATTTTGTTTACCTTTACAAAACGCCATCTATCGAACTCACCTGTAATTACCTGGCCACGGGCAATTTGCTATTGGGTGGACTATATCGGGTATTTGCTATTGTCTTACTTTCAATCGGGTTAGGACATCCGTTAATTGGATTATGATTTGAATCATGGAAACCATGGAAACATACATCTATGCTCTAGGTTTTTTTTTATTGTCACCTCCATTTTTAAAATGATAATGTAAAAGCAAATGGAAATAAAAAATCCCTTATCATACCTAGGAATATATATTACATATATATACATGTCGTACACAGGTAAACAATAATGGAAGTTGACTTATTCAGAAACAAAAATGGTTCTAAGAACTATTTCAACTAAAGGTTAAACCTTAAAAAATATTCCAGTCAAGTCTTGTAATTTTGAAATCGTGGAAGATAGCAATCTTTCGTAATTTCTAAGGTATTAGTAAGAATTCTAAGCATGTGCTTTCACCGTTTCGAATCTACATGTACATGTATAGTCATACAAGAAGGGTTACAACATTACCACTTTAAATATACTTATTTAAATATCACTTAGGATATTTTTGAAAAGGTGCAAGATATTATATCTATTTATAATGCCTGTATACAAGTTATTTCAGTTTTCATTCGAACATTATATGTGGTTACTTTTTGGATTATACGATAAATGTTCATATATCATACTATTATCATCTCGGTAGGATATACAAAAGGATCGACAATGAATATACTATTTTAAGAATTTAGTATAATTTTGAAATAATGAATTTAAATCTACACTTATACTGTAATTTAGAAACATGTTTCAGAAATATCATTGATGTATTTCTGCTTTTTAGTAAACGTTATGGATAAAGTTTCAAAGGCAACAATATATACATAAGATTTCGGTATAAGTTCGGTACTGTTACTCCAATATAACATAACTTATAACCGTCCACATTTTATTTTAACTAAAAAACTGTGTTTGCATCGTTATAGCAGAAGTTTGAAATAAAAACACGAATTCTAGATATATTCATGCTAAACTTTGGGACTTGACTCGTAAAAAGATAGTGTTACATTATACTGTTTTTTTAATATACAGAAATTTACATAATATGCTATCTAAATCTCAGTCCAGACTGATCCGAACATCATTTTGATATCGCTTTCAAATTGGAGTGATTATCTAATTTAAAGTTAAATATATGCTTGTTTGAATGTTTGAAATGGTGTAAATGGGATGTTTTGAAACTGAAAATATCTACATCAAAAAGCTAGAATAACCATTTACCCGAAAAACTCAAATAGTAGATCTTATGTTTACGTATATGTGCTGTATACATGTATAGTACTAGACTCATCTTGTTGAACCGCGGACTACTGTGACATCACAAGACCATGTGACCGCCTAGCTCATTATCTCTGAACCGTAGTCGACACTACCCGTAAATGTCAATGTTCGCCCACCACTACCGCCCGTTACTCCTTCATTTCCAGAATATATAATGTATGGTCCCAAAATTGGCTATGGAAATAATAGAATCTTTCGCTACCTAGAGAAAAAAACATGGTTCCGTTGTCTGTATGTCAATATTGATGACGTCAATGCTAGCCACGGTCACGCATAAAATCACAATGCCACGTAAATGTCTTACGGTAAAAAAAAAATTAGCGCGCGCAATCTGTCATACTCTATGAATTGACAGAGAAGTCTCCCACTTCTAAAACCGATCACAAATCAGTGAATGGTGTGAGAACATGATATATCTGCCTTGCAGGTAGGGGGTTAGAATTGTAACTGCTGCCCCTATTGCATGATCGTAAAAGCCGACTAAATTTCTCTGTTCTCTTTTTCCTAACTGACTTCATTTTTCCTAATGCCTCCGTTGGCACCACCTTACTTTTGGCCTTGAGTTGAGAGTTCGCCTGGCCGAGACACACCGAAGTCTACAAAAGTGGTAGTTTCTGCTCCTGCTTAGCGTTCGGCATACAGGAAATGGGACGACTATTTCGCCCGTTGTCAGTAAAATGTGATCAGGTGGGTTGTGTTGCTAGGTGTCTTCGGCGGCATGCTTTAGCGATAGAGCACTATAAAAAGGGCAACAGTTCCACTAAATAAGAATACACAACATGAATATACCGCAGTCTCCCAAAACACGCACCTCGCACAACATACACGCCACACACTGCGTACAATGGAGGCCGTCCATATATAAACTTAGCCGTTAATAGGACGTTAATTAATCAAACAAACAAACTAACTAACTAAACATGATATGTCCATTACCACAAATTTGCCCAAAAGAAGAAAAATGCAAACCAGATCTGCATCCAAACACACAGAAACGAGACCGATTGTTTATTCCAAAATTTCTAACATAAAATGAAACCACGGAGTGGAAGGCTTTCATTACGAAACCCATTACAGTACTCAGAGTCAGAAACACTCAACGATCAGGAAAGAAAGGATGTTCCCTGTTGCCTTCTAATGGGCAAAGCGAGTGAATTTTTCACACTTCTTCATCAGGATTCAAACATAGATAATTTGGAAATTATATTCAAGATGGCTTCTAAAACCTATCACGACTATCCAGATGAATCATTGTATACGCAGAAAATATCCACCATCTACGAAAGAAGCGGGACAATGCGTCTTAAATCTCAGATTTTGATCAATCGAGGATGTGGTTGACAATATAAAGATGCTTCAATGCACCAGGATGGCCCTATACGGCCGAGAGAAACATAAATCTTTTCTAACAGATGACTTTCAAGACCAATCTGCTTAAAATACAGATCCATATGGGGAAATCCATATAATACCAGACACCTGTCACGTGCTTCATAAATCAAATGCTATTTTGACGGCTATCCCATAACGATACCAATCAAGTCTGGCGTGACTAGCAAAAAATACACTTTATGCAGTGAATAAAGTCAAGAATTTTGATTGGTTTATACATATTGTATTCTAAAAATAAAACGAAAGCCGGGAAGTGCCAGGCACACATTACCGGACACTTCCGCGGCATAGGGGTATATTACCGGACACATCTTTCTTAGATAGCAAACTATGTTTACTAGCAAAAGTATGTTGCTCTAACTCAAAAGAATTATTACTAAAATCCAAAGATTACATCCCAGTGTTATTTAAATATGCTAAAATTCTTCCAGTTGTTCTGGACCCATTATCGTGATTTTGAATGGCGCGATACAAAATGCGATTTTTATACTTTTTACGTGTATAGAATGATGACACGTATCAAAATTAGGCTATAAATATAATGGATTAACAGGTAATCACAAGTATCACACGTACGGGGACACTCTTTCCGTGGCGAATGAATATTGTTACTTGTACGTACGTACACTGTAAACACTATTTCTAGTTTTTCAAGTAAATAACATGTCGATTCATGTGTTTTTCAATTCAATTATTATATTGACTTTAAGTCAATGACCCTTCAGTGCAAAGTAGACATAACAAAAATTTGGAAACAAAATTTCAAAAAGTGTCTAACTTATTATAGAAAAAGTTAAAAAACGACAGACGGACACTGGAGTGTATGAAATTATGACATAACACCTTTATGCAAGTCAGTTTTAGCTTAATTTAAAATCATCATCGAAACCAAACCAAGTACGTGTATATGTATACAATTTTAAACTAGCAAATTCAATTCATATAATAATTATATTACTTTGAAGACAGACGGTCTTAAACGTGCATGTATTTCTATACATAGTTTTGTCTAATGTTTGACATAAGTAAAAAGTGAAATTCATCTTCAACTTCCAAAGCATTACAGTTTATTCAATCTATGACACGTGATATATTCATAGTATCAGACACACATGTATATATTTCTGCGAACATTATATTTTTACTGTGACATCATATAATACATGTAATTGTCATATACATGTCACTCTGTGATCACATCATAGTCTAACATTTGTTTTTCTTATTTAGCTCTCTGTTTAGAGCCCTTTCCAGTTTTATTTTCTCTCTATTTTCTTTATTTAGTTGAATTTGTTGTTTTTCCTGAATGACCTCGTCACTGGTGAGAAGGCGATGGGTTGTGATCTTTTTTCTTTGAACATTCACCTTCGGGAGGTTGCTGGATGACAACTCTGGGGGGAGAAACATATTCTCAATTTCGCTATCCCATAGCAAAAACAGTGGGACAAGGCTCAACAGTAACAGCGCCATTGCCTAGCAAATTGAGTAGAAGCTCAGCACTTTCGTTATCTGGACAGTTTTCCTCTATTTCAGACATACTTTGTAATGGATGAACAATAAGACTGGCAGACGTAGCTGATTCAGGTCGAACTGGTTTGTTTGTTTGTTTGATTAATTAACGTCCTATTAACAGCTATGGTCATGTAAGGACGGCCTCCCATGTATGCGGTGTGTTGCGTGTATGTTGGTGTGGTAAGAGTTGCCGGAGAAAGTGACATAGGATTTGGTGTTATGAAAGCACGTAACGAGGACAGAGAAGAAGCAGCTGGTATTGTGCAGATTGGCAGTGTTTTCTCAATCGGTCGTGGAGTGGACATGGCAGACACAGTAGAGGACGGTAGCAGTTGTTCAGTTGGCCGTGAAGTTTACGAGGCAGACACTGTAGAGGAGAGTAGCAGTTGGTCAGTTGGCCTTGAAGTGGACGAGGCAGGGTGGTAACGATAGACAAGGATGAAATACAAACAGAAGTGGGTGGTGGTGGCCGCTCTGTTGGATTGGATGGAGCGAATCCGTCCAGAGGCACCGCAGATGCATTAAATGGATATACACCACACGCACGAAAGCCATTTATGATATTGGAACTGGTAAAAGCAGCTTCCAACGCTTGTTTTACAAGTCCCGGAAAACTCCATTTGTTGACGGTGTTCATGGGGTTTTGGTTCAGGTAGTTAGAGCAGGCGGCATTGAATGCGGAGCTAAAAGGTCCAAATACCGACCTGTCTAGGGGCTGTAACAGGTGAGTTGTGTGTGGCGGCAAGCATAATAAAGATATTTGATGGTCCCTAGCCAACTGCAGTAAGGCCAATGTTTCATGTGACGCATGGCCATCTAAAATGAGCAATTGCGGCCTTTCGTCGCCGCATGATTTTAAAAAGATTTCCTTGAACCATGTCTCCGCAATGGAGTCGTTGATCCACCCGTTTTCTTGGTAAGTCCATTTGGTGCCTTGGGGTGACGCACTTGTGTTGTAGCCATGTAAGGATGCTGCCGTTTTTCCCTTTACAATTAACATTGGAGGCATATATTCCCCAGCGGCATTCACACAAGCCATGATGGTAACGTTCGTGCGGCTTGTTGATGTTTTCCCAACAACATTTTTAATTCCCTTCTCTGCTATTACACGAACCGGCGTATGCTCAAAATTTCTCCCTGTCTCATCGCAGTTCCAAATTTTCGCTGGTGATTGGGTTAGTCCTAAATCGCTGAGACATTTTCCAAGCTGGTCCATGTAATTTTTCACGACAACAGGGTTCAACATAGAAGCCCTTGCTGATGACAACTTTTCCGGTCTTCGAATGGTGAGTTCGGGATGGCGTTGTTTGAGACTTTCCCACCATTGTTTCGACGGACTCACCCTCTTGAAAGCGGCCATCTGGTGTCGTCTACACAACTCGCCCGTCCTAGCGAGAAGCTGCTTCCTGCTAACACCTAATCCTTGCCGTGACGCTTCCTTTAAAGTGTCGACGATCTTTTCTTCTATTGCCGAAGGTAAAGCCGGTGGACGACCAGGGACTGGGTCCTCGCCATACCTATAACAAAATGGGCAAGTAATTAGTAAAGATGATATTAACCACTTTGTTTTAAACTCTTAAGTTATCATTACAATTATCAATTTAAATTCATATCGGTGGCCTAAGATCAGGTTATAACACCAAACATATGCATGATTTTATGCGTAATATATGATAACTGTGGAGATTCATTTCGCTGTTTTGCTGTCTGGCGCAGTGATATTCAACTACCGCGCAGTATATAGGACGACGGCGGGAAACATAAGTCGCGTTATGAAAATTAACATCTTATTTATCTTACTTTTTTCAGAAAATGATGATGAGTGTAGTATTAACGCTTAGTTGATAATTTTTGCGTCTATACAATTATCTATCTCGTTTTACATTCCCATTTTAAAAATTAAAAAGCTGTGTCGGAGAGGTAGTGGGCCTTTGAAGTTCTCCATAAACGTTTTACTGTAAATACTATGAAATAATTCTTTACATACCTCTGTCTAATGCGGTCATGTAAGGTTGATTTTGGAACACCAAAGTCTTTGGCTGCCGTTCTAACGGGCATACCTGCTTTAACAGCAGCTAATGCATTTTCCATCTGCGCAGTACCAGCATATAATAATCTCTTTTTTTTCTTTGCCTTATCAGCCATCTGAAAATAAGATTAACAAATACATATCTATATACATATGTATACATTTGTATTTTATATATAATTGTAAGGCATGCTTGTCTCGCCGATAGTTTAGCTGCCGAAGATCGTGAGCTCGAGGCCCAGATAGGGCGCGAGTCATAAAATTGTTTTACTTTGTCTTCTGTGTTACTAAAGGATAGACATGCATAAAAAATTATATAACGAAGACCTCGTCGTTTTTTGTTTGATTTTTGTGAAAATTATATTTCCACAATTCCACAAATTGATTTTTATATTCTTAGTTTGCTGTAATAACACTACAATGTGTTTTTTAATATGCTACTTATAATTTGACGAAGAAAAAAATCTAAAAAGACACGATTTTTTTTCATGGACACTTTCACACAATTTTTTTTCTAAAAAGTGATATAAAAGTAAATGTGAAATTGCATTCAATTTTACTTTTCTAGTCTATTAATCAAATCAAATAAATTACAAATGTAAATACAACACCTAGTAAAAGAGAAAATCAACCGTCCGGTAATATATGTCGTGTATATATATTGGTCATATAATACCGGACACCACATTTTTGGTATTTTATGAATTTTTCCTATTATTAATTATTTTTTTCTTATTTTTATTTGATTATATATATATATATCTACATATCAAATTAAAATCTGACAAATGAAAGACTTCGCATACATACCGTTAAGATGTTGTTTTGCTTCAGATGTCTTTCCTTCTTAACCTTGAATTTGCCCGCCTTGAGACACGGGAAATCACGTGACTTTCAATTCCGGCATAAATATCGGTTTTTCATTTCGGATATTAGTATCGCCCTGTTCTAAAAATAACACGTCAGCTTTCCGGAATAGTGCGCTTCGCGATAACGTTTTGCTCACAACGACACGAATAACAACAGAACAACTACGACAGATTTATTAAGCTTTATTGACGAAGTGTCCGGTATTATATTCCGTCCGGTATTATATGGATTTCCCCTACCATATTTCTACATTCATGTCGTTCTTATGTGAGTAAATCATTGTTCATCCCTATTATTTTAAGTTGTTTTTGGGAATGATTATTCTTTGATTTTTCACAAACATCGTGAATTAAATAGCAACAATTTCTTTGCCATATCCAGCTCAGACATGCAGAACGGCTTTCGGCCAACCGGTACGAGAGCCGAGAGACTTCATGCCATGAATAAGTGCTAATTTATGTCAAAGTGAAACACCTTGTGTATATAACCAAGCCATATGGATAGCTCATTTGTCTTGCCGTAATTGGGCTGGGTTGGAAGCCCCTATCAGGATAGTTTAACTGGCTTGTGCCTTTAATATGAATAGAAGACAAATGCATGTGTGATTTGGTCGTTAAATACAGACATCGAGTGTCGTTGGATGCCTAAAAGTATGGTCGCACTGTCGCAATAAGACAGACGGTCGTTTTAATACAGATAGATTATATAGTAATTTTCGCTGGGAGGAATAATTTAGGTTGTTTAAGATAGAAGGTCGGCTGAATTCAGAAGGTCGCTAAGAGCAATTTTGACTGTATTTCCATTTCTGTCAGTAAAGGCAGCGTTTACATTTTACAAGGTTATAATTTAAAGGTGCCTTCCATGGCAATCTAAAGCTGCCTACTTTT
>SAYR01044136.1:584816-598186 GCA_004382745.1 Argopecten irradians irradians
CATTGGGGAAGGACAATCATATTTTATATAAATGAGCCTGGTCCGACCCCTAGGGGCTGAGGCCCCAAATGGGGAAATTTTCTTAATTTTAGCTGTAAAATCCTACTCCTCCTTCATCCTTGGATGAATTTCATCCATATTTGGTGTGAAACAACATTGGGGAAGGACAATCATATTTTATATAAATGATTCAACTAAGGAGTTCCTTGTATTGTTTATATTAACTGTTAACCAATACTTTATACTGTGACTTTGTTGTTTTGTGCCATGAGTCAGATGACCGTTAAGGCCCATGGGCCTCTTGTTTAGTTCACCTGGCCTGAAGGGCCGGTGAGCTTGTGTCATGGCGCGGCGTCCGTCGTCCGTCCGTCCGTCCGTCCGTCAACATTTCCTATAAATCGCTACTTGTCCTAGAGTTCTGCATGGATTGTAACCAAATTTGGCCACAAACATCCTTGGGGGAGGGGGAACAGAACTTGTATAAATTTTGGCTCTGGCCCCCCGGGGGCAGGAGGGGCGGGGCCCAATAGGGGAAATAGAGGTAAATCCTTTATATCGCTACTAGTCATAGAGTTCTGAATGAAATGTAACCAAATTTGGCCACAAACATCCTTGGGGGAAGGGGAACAGAACTTGTATAAAGGACTAAATGCACTATTGGCCATATCTGGCCCCACCAAAATGCGATTTTTCATCCTTGATGCCATATTCACTTTCGTGAATAAAAATAATAAAGACAACTGTAAGTTTGTTGTAGTGTGGTTTTTTGTTGCCTAGTGTCGTTTTACCTGGGCGATAAGCATTTTTTTTCGCCGATTATTTCGTCATTTTAGACATTTTACACCAAAACTGCACTTCCTTTTCCATTATTAAGTATGAACGCACAATAACACCGCTATGAAAATTTTCATATAAATCGTATATTTTGTTTCATTAATTAACGTCCTATTAACAGCTATGGTCATGTAAGGACGGCCTCCCATGTATGCGGTGTGTTGCGTGAATGTTGTGCGAGGTGCATGTTTTGAGAGACTGCGGTATATTCATGTTATGTCTTCTTGTATAGTGGAACTTTTGCCCTTTTTATAGTGCTATATCACTGAAGCATGCCGCCGAAGACACCAAGCAACACACCCCACCCGGTCACATTATACTGACAACGGGCGAACCAGTCGTCCCACTCCCTTTATGCTGAGCGCTAAGCAGGAGCAGAAACTACCACTTTTATAGACTTTATCGTATATTTTGATGGTGTTATGCTGCGTTCTATGTTTAAAACGAAAAAATAGGTTGAAAATATCGCCAATATTGAACCACATCGCGCACGACATGCATACGTATCGAATGCACCAGTCTGCTCCGAGACTTCCGGTAGCTGTCAAAGATCGCTCTCAGAGCGCTTTGTTCACAGTTGATAGATCGCCATAATACGTACACTTTGTAAGTTTGCAGATGTTAAAGAAATGGAAAGATGGAGATATACTTAATGTGTAAGTATTTATCACTTACGCATAAAATATAAGCCAATATATTTCATTTTCTGGCTTCATACAACACCTGTCAGTGGCGATCACGACGTCGCACAGTGACGGACTTTACTTTGTCCTATAACCGATTACTGTTACTAAAATAAGTTACACATACATAAATCTGTCTTTTAAACCACCTTTTCTGTGTATTTTGACAACACAGTGATGAATTTCTCCCGAGTTGAAATATCAGTATTGTTTCTAGATGTCGTCTGCTCGCACGTCAGTTTTAAAGCCATGGCTAACGTAATTTTGACCGGGTGATGAATATGATTAAAATAAACTCAATATTAGTAATTTAAAGGTCTAATCTCTTCAAAATTGTGTTGATTTGATTGACAGAACGTACGTGTCACGGTAATCACTGGTAATATTATACACGTATAATGTATATGTGATACATACACAAGTTTTAAACTTTCAGAAGTGTGCTGGGGCATCTCTCGATGTTTCTGTTCATATTTTACCTTTGCAAATTAATTATTCAATATTATTGATCCAAAATATATTATAGAATTGTAGATTAAAATCAACGATTTTCTATTTTTAAAAAAATATCATTACTGTTCAGTGTTTACTGCATACTGTAACTTTTAACTTGGTTTACGTATTCTGAACCAAGGCACTAGCTAGAGCTGCTTCTACATCAGAAAGTCTATATGTACATATAACAGACATCTTTATCATAAAGTTTTCTTCTGAAGTTAAGTAATTCCAGTGTTGCTGTTGTATATATGTTTGTAAGATTGCAGAACAAGTTACATGTAGGGTTTTAATTGGTTGTATTTTAAGTAAACTCGAAGGGTTATTATGAAATATATTTTTATTCTTCAATCACTGCATAGTGTGTATATGTATTCAGATATCATTCACTCTACATAAATGTGACATTTAGTATGAATGCAATTAAATTAAGATGTATTGCAATTCACATTTATTTCAATTAAACTTTGATTTTATTATTTTCAGTGGAAACTATGGCAAGGTCATACAGTTGTGCTGTGTGTAACAGAAGAGTGAAGCCATGTGATAGACGACCAATAACAACCAAGATACTTAAAAAGAAAGTCAGTACAATTCTTGTCAGAGATGTCACAACAGAGGATAGACTGTGTGTAAACTGTAGGATTAAGATAAGTAAATCCCTGGTGTCAGTACCTGATCATGAGGTTCCTATCCAGCCTGCGGAACCGGTTGAAAAGACATTTCTAAGCCCACAAAATATTCAGCTGAAATTGTTATCTACTCCACGGAACAAAAAACGATCTTCAGCGGACATATTTCACAACTGAGGCTTTATCTACATTGTCATCCACAAAAAATCTGAATATTTTTCCAGTTTGTTTGTTTGTTTTGAGTTTTACGGCCCATCGACAACTAAGGTCATTTAGGGCCAAACTACAAGTCAGGCATTAATATCAGGATAAAAGATCAGGGTAAGAAAAGGCAAGTAAGGATTAAAACACAGATTGTAAACGTTTATTTGATAAAAAAGGTTTGCATGTGATAAAATAGTTTTGGCTAAAACACACGAGAAAACTCATGCAAAATGTTGATGAAACGATGAAATGTTGAGTTGATACGATGATATGATGAGAAAAACGTTCATATTCTATCTAAAATACCAATTTCTTTGAGATAATTAAAAATACTATTATGTCTCACGGCATGAAACAGATCAGACATTGTAGAATTACTTGACGGAATACGCAGCCATGTCAACAGTAACGGTGTTTTTAATTTCGATATTCCATCATCCTTATCAGACACTCAGTATCGTGAAATAACAGGTCTAACAAAAGATCAGTTTGACGATCTCGCCACCTTTGTTAAGACGTTAAAGAGCAACACAACTAGGTCTACTAGATCCTGTCTTGCAGTGTTCCTCGCAAAACTAAAGACTGGAGTGCCGAACCACATTTTATCCACTATCTTCAACCTTAGTATCAGCCAGGTAAGTAGCTTACAGTCTCTGTTGTATGAAATATTTTACTACAAAATATGATGAACGTTCAACATGCGTAGGATTAAGTTTGACTGGCTGGGAATATGGAATCATAGAAATAGCAATGACTTTATTTTTTAACAAAACTGACACCGACTACTGACAACACACATCCATATTAGTGTATGTTATACATGTAAAACCAAAGGATCCTAACTCAAGCACGTATAGCACTAAGGCCTGGTTGCTTGTTTTGGGCGACCAGTGCCCATGTTCACCCAGTATTGTATAACTAACACCAAATGTGAATGTTTATATGTCTTGGGTTAGGTTCCATATGGTACATCATCAGTTAATAGTGTTGTATTGGTTTAGTGGTTATGTTAATGACTATATCGAATTGTGATTTGCTAAAAATGTACACCTGTACGCATTTTGTTTTTCTAGGTCCAAAGAATTTTTCACACTGTTAGAAAGTGTCTGATGACATCGTTTGTCCCACAGCATTTGGGATTTGGTCACATTGACCACGACGTGTTTGCTGAGATGCACACCACACCAATAGCAAAGGAGTTGTTCACATCTGGAAACAATGATGCTGTTCTGGTTCTTGATGGTATGTTTTAAGAATCTGTGTTGTCATTTTCAATCGTATTTCAAACCATTATGTACATCTACAAATTCAAATTCCACAAATTGGTGTTGGTTAATACATGTAGAATAATGTTAACATATTGTAATAGGACAATGTGATTAGGGTTGGATACCGGTACTCTATTACTGATATAGTATCATTATTCGTTTTAAAAAAATACCAGTACATACTCTTTTTAAAAAGTACCGATACTCTTATCGGTATTTGAAAAAAAAATAAAAACATAAGACTCTAAGGAAATCCATATAAAAAATGACTAAACGAAGGAGACAGGCAGTGTATATAAGGATCTGTTCCTAAACGTGATGATACTTGGACTTAAGTCATTTGCAAGGAGGTATATAATTATATGAGATTTAGAAAGATAACAGAGCTCTAGGTGGATAATTCATTTCACATCAATATTCATCTTTTTGTGTTGCAGGAACATATCTGTACATACAGAAAAGTTCGGACTACCGTTTTCAACGTCAGTCTTATAGCCTACATAAGAACAGACCCTTGGTCAAGCCTATGATGGTGGTGGCATCAGACGGGTATATTCTTAGTGTCCTCGGTCCATACCTGGCAGATTATGGTAACAACGATGCCAACATAACAAAACATATATTAAATAACAAATTGGAAGAGGTTCGGTCGTGGCTGAGAAAAGATGACATTTTCATCGTTGACAGAGGGTTCCGAGACGCTGTTGAGTATTTGGAAGGCATTGGCCTGAAGGTGGAGATGCCATCTTACCTAACAAAGGGGAAAAAGCAACACACCGTAGAAGAGGCTAACCTCTCCCGCCTAGTGACTAAAGTAAGTAGTATAAGCCTTGTGTAACGTTCAGGTTATAATAATTGGTCAGATGATGAAAAGTTCAGTCTTCCAAATGCACTTGTAGATAAAGCAATTACACACAATTTCTCAATTCACATTGCTATTTTCTCATAATTTGATTCGGGGTACCGTGTTTGAATTAATTTGAAAACAATTTTAAAATATTGTCCTTAGTAGATGTTTCATATATAAATACAAGAATGCCTTAAATCATATTTGAATTTCATATATCAATACAAGAATACCTTTGATAATATCTGTGAATTTCAAATCGAACATTCATAAAAGTCATTCTATCATTATCAATAAATCAATATGCATACATAACTGTACATATTGAATGTGATGGTCTATATTTTCTATGGTTACAGGTAAGATGGGTTATCGAGAGTGTTAACGGAAGGCTCAAACAGTTTCGACTATTTGACAAAGTCATTCCTAACACCTTTGTTCCCCACATTGGTGACCTGGTAAGAATCACATGTGCTGTGTTCAATCGGTACCGGAAGCCTTTGGCCAGCATGGACCCAGAGACCCAACAGATTGCCAAGGCGATGATAGACAGGAATACAAACTGTAATAGGGTACAGACACTGGTCGAGGAGAATGGTTTGCTTTCAAGGCGGAGATGCTATCAACAAGTTGATGAAGTAGACTTTCCTAGGCTTACATTAGACAACCTTAGGGACATAACACTGGGAGTATACCAGGTTTGTATTGGGGCTCTCTCTCTTTTTTTGAAAGTAGTTTGTGTTATTGGATGTAGGTGTTACATAGTAATTGAACTGTCTAGATTTTGGCAATTATTAATGTCAGTAAATGTATAACAAAAGTATAATTCTGTGTAAAAAGCATAATATATCTAAGATCCTTTTTTAATTGATGAAAGCCATTAATAAAGTTAATCTTTTTTTATTTAAGATATATATGTATTGTGTATCAGGTCAAACAGGCTCCATCTTGTACTAAAGAACATCTTGATTCTGAGGGATATGAAATGATGCTCTGTCAAGATTTACCAGGTTACGTAATGTTTTAAATAAAAACACATCAATTCCGTAAATGTGAACTTTGCACATCCAAATACTGTATGTCTAAAACCACTCCACTGGTCTACAGTTTATATAAGCTAGTTCATATTTTTTATCTTATTTATTGGAATAATAATTATATTTTTTTTTATTTGAATAGCAACATAAAAACAGAAATGCAGATTCTCTACAATAAATAAAGTATATTGTTTTATGTTTAGAATATAACCTGAATTCACTCTATATTATTATTATACTCGTATATTTGTAATGAACTTGTATACTCAGTACTGATAACAAATCGAAAAATCATTAATGAAATTGTTTTTATTGTGACTTCAGATCTGCTGAAGGTGAAAATTCAGTCAAGGCACTCCAAAAAGGCTGTACATTCACTTTGGGTGCAGTACTCATCTGAGCGTGAAGAAATCCGTGGGTGGTACTGCACATGTAAAGTTGGGGCCCGCGTTGTTGGATGCTGCGCCCATGTAGCCAGTGTACTTTGGTACCTGGGTTACAAGAGACACACAGAGTATGTTGCGACAAAGAACAGCCTGTCCTCAATGTTTCTTGATGCAGCCACCAACTCAGGAACATTCTCAGAGAATGACCCTTTGGAGGAATGATTGATCGATTATAATAATGGCAACTTTGATGACATATCCCATCTATGTATGACATTTTTGTCAGACATCCACTCATGTTCCATGTGTAAATATTTCATTGGCATCTTAGAATTTTCCATCCATGTATGACATTTTGTCAGACATCCAGTCATGTTCCATATGAAAATATTTCATTGGTATCTTAGAATTTTCTATCCATGTATGACATTTTGTCAGACATCCAGTCATGTTCCATGATTAAAATGTTTAGTCAAATATCACCTTTCATAAATACTTAAACAAATGTTGCACATAATAGGTACATTTGGATGATAAACCCCTTTTTATCTGTGATTTCACTATTTAGGTTTTAAAAAAGAAAAGAGAATGTCATTTTGCTTGTAAATGGAAGATCAGTTGATAATAAGGAAACATCATTTTTGAAATAAATGTGTGTCCATGTGCTGTCATTAAGGGAATATTTGCAAGAACATAATCTTTTAATCAGACAAAAATGTTTGCATTTTAAAATGGATTTGTTTAAATGTTGGATTATGTTAAGGCTAGTTTATCGGTATTGAACAGATTATAACCCTTTTGTTTCATTTTTGATCGTTTGTTGATCAGGACTTGCAGTCACATATAACTGGAGCAAGTGTCCAAAAATGGCTTGATTTTAAAAAAGGGTACATGAGATGTAAATAATTGAGTGGAACATCTGTTGAGAAAAGTAAAATTAATTAACTTAGATACATGGGATGATATAAAGGATATTCATATATTAACAGATAGTATAAGGTTACTTGAATATGAACAAAAATACCTTATTTCTACATGTCTTCATGCAAGAATATTCAATGAATTTATGATGAGATGTTGTTTCATAGGTGTGGTTGCTAAGGACAGTTGCTAAGCAACAGCATGTTTGATCACATGGTTTGTCATTTTGAGATCGTTTGTCTTGCAGTCATAATTATTTTGTAAATGGTGTAGGTGTCCAAACAGTTATATGATTTTTGAAAAAGGGTACATATGATTTAAAAATCTAAAGGAAAATCTGTTGAGAAAAGTGAAATTAATCAACTTTACATTGGTTGCTATGGAATATTTCTATATTAACAAATAGTGTACGCTAACTTGAATTCACGAAATTTTTTCTGGGATAATATATAATGAAAAAATCACAAATGCTTTATTTGTAACATGCCTCATGTAAGAATTTTCAATGATTTCATGATGAAATGTTGTTTATTAGGTATGGTTGCTAAGGACAGTTGCTAAGTAACAACATGTTTGATAACATATTTTGTCATTATGAAATCGTGTGTTGACATGTAGTCATAATATGTAAATGGTGCAGGTGTCTAAACAGTGACATGATTTTTAAAAAGTATACAGGAGAAAAAAACTTAGTTGAAAATCTGTTGAGAAATGGGAAAGTAATTACCCATAGGCCGTTGCTATGGGATATCTGTATAGTAAAGGTAATATAAGGAAACGTGAACTTACATATTATCTTAGAATTTTATATTAATGAAAAAATGACTATATAATCAAATGCTTTATTTCTACATGATTTCCTGTAAGAATGTTCTAAAAAATTATGATGAAATGTTACTTTTATATGTGTGGTTGCTAAGGACTGTTGCTAAGCAACAACATGTTTGATCACATAATAAACTTTATTTTTCTAAATGCGGATACCAACTTTGTATTTTGTGTAAATCTTATCTATATCTCTGATGGGGCCAAAAACGGCCCATAGTGCATATAGTCCTTTAACAAAGTATTTTGTGCGCGGAAAACTACAAATTTAACATGAAAGGTTGTGATGAACAGCACAAATTCAACAACAAAGTTTTGTCAAAGCGAGAAGAGGCTCGTCAGTCAAACCAGACCGGCGACGCACAAGGCACGAACGAGAAGATTACGGAAGGTATTAGTTTAATGGCGTACACACAGCAACTCATTAAATTGGCCGACTCGCCTGACGCAGGATGGAAAGCGGTCGAAGAGTACTTGGCAAACCCTATGGCCTCAGATTCTGAGGATGAAAAAAAGAATGGACAGGGCCAACAGAAAAGCCTAGGCACAAAAACAGAAATATAGGAAATTCCAGAAGGATCATTTCCATCTTCATGAAGTCAGTGTATCGGATCCACGCGGAACAACAACTAGCGGGCGAGTTGGTACAGACAGGCCACCGATGTTGATAACCCTGGTCACTGGAGGAGGGAATGTGCGACAGCGAGGAATATCCCAGTCTTGACGGTAGGGGCTGATGAAAAGATAAGTACTCTTTTTATAACTTGATAAGAACGTAAATAAGGACGGTGAGGTGGGTTTGTTAGTAGAGTCTGTAGTAAAGGGTTCAGATTTAGTAGGAAACATTGAAAGCATATGTACAATACGTGGTTGTGAGACACGTCCCCCTTCACTGATTGGCCGGGTGAGGAATAGTTTAGACGCATGGGTACACGCATGTGCGTGTGAGGTCGTGTTACCGGTAATTGAACAACGTTATAAGTTACCATACAAGTAATTGTCATTTCGTGTTCAATGTGATACCGTTCGGAATTGCTACGGCAGGGTGTAATTTTACCAAGGTTACGGGGGAATGTGTCAAGCACTGGCGAGCGAAGGGTCGCCGCGTGGTTAAGTACCTTGATGATGGAATAGGAGGACACAGTCATCCTGGCATTGCGGCAGATGTGATAACGGTCACATCTCGGGGACATGTACCGTTACTGTGTGTTCAGATACTTCTGACGTAGGTTATGGTGGCTACGTGTGTGCCGAGGACACTCCGGTTGGGAGTGTGTATAACGTAGAAGCTTTTGTAGGCATTCCCGTGACTAGCGTTGGTACGCAGGTTAATGGGCAATGTGTATTGGGGTATAGGTTCTTGGGAAGCTCAGAGGCTAAGCGTAGCTTTACATGGAGGGAGTTAGAAGGCGCGAAACGGGTAGTATTCTCTGTTAAGAGTAGTGTTAAGCGTTAAAGGGAGGAACGTGAAGCTTGTCATGGATAGCAAAAATGCATGCAGCATTGCTCAGACAGGTAGCAGATTTGCAGGACATAATATTTAGGATAAATGAGTTTTGTAGAGCGGCACTGTTGGGGGTTAAACTCAGTGGGCCCCTTGGGAGTTGGATGTAAGATGCTGCGACAGTGATGACTGGGGAGTCCAGTCTTACTTTTTGCGAGGATCGCTGGGTTCCTCATACGGTTGATATATTCGTGTGTGATTATAACACGAAATGTTTGTGTTTTAATTCGCGATGGTGGTGTAGCGGCACAGAATCAGTCGACGCTTTTCTGCAGACTTCATGGTTTTTTTATTGATTTATTATATATTTGATAAACCTATTCGAACTTCATACTTTTCTCCTGTAAACGTGAAGAATATTTCAGTTTTTAAATTTGATTGCATATAAAAATAACTTAATTAAATCGTAAAAATATTTTAACAAAAGGCACAGAGGGCCTTTATCGCTCACCTAGTTTTTAATGCCAAATTATGTTCTTAATACAGGTTCATTGTTTCTTTTCTGAAGGAATTTGAATACTCACCTCTAATTCCCCTATTGCGCCCCGCCCCTCCTGCCTCCAGGGGATCATAGCCAAAATGTGTAAAAGTTCTGTTCCCCTTCCCCAAAGGATATTTGTGGCCAAATTGGTTACAATTCATGCAGAACTCCAGGACAAGTAGTGATTTATAAGATTTACCTCTATTTCCCCTATTGGGCCACGCCCCTTCTGCTCCCGGGAGGTCAAAGCCAAACTTAATATAAGTTCTGTTCCCTTTTCCACAAGGATGTTTGTGGCCAAATTTGGTTACATTCCATGCAGAACTCTATGACTAGTAGCGATTTAAAGGATTTACCTCTATTTCCCCTACTGGGCCCCAACCCTCCTGCCCCCGGGGTTCTGAGCAAAAATTAAACCAAGTTCTATTCCCCTTCCACCAAGGATGTTTTAGGCCAAATGTGGTTACAATTTATGCAGAACTCTATGATTAGTAGCGATTTAAAGGAAATGTTGACGGACTGACGGACAACGGACGCCGCGTCATGACATAAGCTCACCAGCCCTTTGGCCCAGGTGAGCTAAAATCAGAACAGCTTTATTATTAATTAAAACTATTGTCATGTGTTACATTTTGATATTCAAACATAACTATGCACAAAATATGTTGAGGGAAACAGTGTACATTTATTATAACAAAGTTATAGGTTTTGGATTTAAATTTATTGCTGTAGCATCTAAATCTCTGGTTTTACGTACGTTCACTAGATCTATTGGACTCCTATGTATACCTGAGTGAGGATGTTAGTATGCTACAATGTTGTTAAATTACAGGTAAAAAAAATATGGCCAAATGGCAGAATTATATCGGAGTTACGAAATAAACATACATATAGCTACATGTAAGTAGCTATATAGGTCTGGGGTGGGGCTTGGGGATAAGGGAGATCAGAGGGTATTGTCTTGAAGCATTATTAGAATACACATAATGTACACGTATACATATAGAGCCTTCGTATATTTAACTATATAAAACATATAATGTGATAAATTTATCTCCTAAAATAGAAGACAAATAAAATATAAAAAAGACACACAGCATTGTGTATACATTATCATCATTTTGAGAACAAATATCATAACAATCATTTTCAAGTAGAATACTCACATTTTGATGAAGTAGGTTTATCATTATCATTTATTGAAAGAAAAAAACACATGGGATCAAATAGACTGGTAGCATTTACTGTACACTTAGGTTATACAGGTACACTAGCTGTCATAGTACGCTATTCAATTGAATTGAATGCTATAATGAACTCCCCGAGGTTAAAGAAAATGGATATGCAACATATGTACCTGTGACTCCTTACTGACCATCTCTGGTAAGGTGACACCGAGATAGGGAAAGAGAGGCCCTAGGCCTGGTTACCATGACGACAGACCTGTGTGCCTAGAGTTTACAGCCAGTTATTTCAATATATGACAGACTTTCTTACCAATTACATTGGGTATATCCAATACAACAACTACATGTACATATATCCTCATAGTGCATGCATGCCATAATGATATGAAGTATATGATCTCAATTTACTGCTTGAAAAAAAACCCACTACAACAGATAAATAACTCAACTTCAGTATTTCAATAGAATACCTTGATAACTGCTGACACTTTACCAGATCAACATAAATTGTATATGACTGTTATGACACTCCGCGTGATTTTAATGGGCGCCATCACGTAAGTTTATCTTGTAATACATGTACATGTACACAACCTTTGTTTGATTTCAATATAAATCTTATGTTTACATAACTTATGTCACAAACTGAAAATACAATGAATAAATCATAATTAAATCTATATCAATCAGAATATATATATTTTTTTTTCAAATATTGTGATATTATACATGTATAGAAATTTATAGTTTAACAGAGATTAAGTTTCTGGTTTAAATATCACTAAAATGACAGTACATGTATATAAGACTCACTCATCAACGTTTATTTTTCAAAGCTTGTAACTGAGATTGTTCATATGAGTATAGATGCTAATCTCATTAAATCATTCAATTTTATAAGTGTAATTTGTATATCAAGTTATAACTGAACTACTACTACTGGATATACATATGATACTAAATCTTAATGATGTATAAAAATACTATCAGACAGAGGTGGTGTTCAAGCTAATGTTAAAAATCCCATAGAAACTGCCCACAGCCCAATTTTCTTGAAACTTTGCATATTGTAAGTACTTCTAGTTGTCCCTTTAAAATGGCACAACTTTTTTTCTTTTGTGAAGGGCCTGAATTCTTTGTAGTCATTTTCATTAAAATTACCTGCACAAACATGCGTAAAAAGGTTAGTCTTTGTTAAATATTCTACATTTTTTATTCATAAATCATTTGAGTAGATCGTATACTTTATATTTAAGTCATTTCTTTTTGATTTTTAACGGAAAATTTTGTTTGAAATAATATTTTTTACGAAAAAGTAACACTTTTTGCAAAAATGAAAACGAAACATTGCTCTTTGTCATCTCATTTCATCCTGTTACTGGCTTTGTCCACAATTTTACCTCCAATTGAAAATACTCCCATGACATTTTCTGTCTATGTGTAAATTAGGTTCAAAATTAAAATCCGGGAAAACTGTTTTTGAGTGACTTAAAAATATATAGTACATGTAGCAACGTACCACTTCTTTGTTAGTATACCTAGTTATACATTTCTTGTTTATGATTACACAGTCTGATATACGTGAAAATCAGTGTACAGTAATAATTTTTATTGCTAAATATCATGGTAACACCTTTTAAAATATTGGTTGCCATGGTAACAAAACGGAGGCCTCTGATTGGCTGAAATTTAAATGATGTCAGAATTAAGTGAAAATTGGTATATAGCGGTTACGAAGTATGCTGAATAACATGGTAACACTTTCAAAAAGATGGGTTGCCATGGAAACAAAATGGAGGCCTCTGATTGGTTGAAATTTAGATATTGTCAGATTTAAGTGAAAATAGGTATATATGGGTAATGAAATATGCTGAATTACATAGAATCACTTTTTAAAAGATTGTTTGCCATGGAAACAAAATGGAGGTCTCTGATTGGTTGAAATTTATATATTATTAGATATTAGTGAAAATTGGTACATATGGTTTATGGGGTATGCCGAATGAGATAGTAACAGTTTTAAATAAATTGTTGCCATTGTTTCGAAATAAAAGCCGTCTGATTGC
>SAYR01044136.1:598211-620062 GCA_004382745.1 Argopecten irradians irradians
TATGGTTCCACAAACTGAAATTTACAAATGATATAAATCAATAAATGTTTTTTACCTTCCTATTACTAAAATCTATACATTTTCAATTACAGTATATATATATATTTTTTTTTTTCAAATATTGTGATATTATACATGTATAGAAATTTATAGTTTAACAGAGATTAAGTTTCTGGTTTTAAATATCACTAAAATGACAGTACATGTATATAAGACTCACTCATCAACGTTTATTTTTCACAAGCTTGTAACTGAGATTGTTCATATGAGTATAGATGCTAATCTCATTAAATCATTCAATTTTTAAGTGTAATTTGTATATTCAAGTTATAACTGAACTACTACTACTGGAATATACATATGAACACTAAATCTTAATGATGTATAAAAATACTATCATACAGAGGTGGTGTTCAAGCTAATGTTAAAAATCCCATAGAAACTGCCCACAACTTTTTTTCTTTTGTGAAGGGCCTGAATTCTTTGTAGTCATTTTCATTAAATTACCTGACAAAACATGCCTAAAAGGTTAGCCTTTGTTAAATATTCTAACTTTTTTATCATAAATCATTTGAGTAGATCGTATACTTTATATTTCAGTCATTTCTTTTAGATTTTAACGGAAAATTTTGTTTGAAATAATATTTTTACGAAAAAGTAACACTTTTTTGCAAAAATGAAAACGAAACATTGCTCTTTGTCATCTCATTTCATCCTGTTACTGGCTTTGTCCACAATTTTACCTCCAATTGAAAATACTCCCTGACATTTTCTGTCTATGTGTAAATTAGGTTCAAAATTAAAATCCGGGAAAACTGTTTTGAGTGACTTAAAAATATATAGTACATGTAGCAACGGACCACTTTCTTGTTAATTAACCTAGTTATACATTTCTTGTTTATGATTATAGAGTCTGATATACGTGAAAATCAGTGTACAGTAATAATTTTTATTGCTAAATATCATGCGTAACACTTTTGAAATATTGGTTGCCATGGTAACAAAACGGAGGCCTCTATTGGCTGAAATTTAAATGATGTCAGAATTAAGTGAAAATTGGTATATAGCGGTTACGAGGTATTGTTGAATAACATTGGTAAAAAGGCGACTAAATTTAGGATCTTTATCTTTTCTCTTCCTTCCACTGACTTTATCTTTCCTAATGCCTTCCTGGCACCGCCTCACTTTTGGCCTTGAGTTGAGCGTTCGCCCCTGTGAGGAAGGCTCTGGGTTTCTGTCCCCTGGCCGTGACACACCAAAGTCTATAAAAGTGGTAGTTTCTGCTCCTGCTTTGCGTTCAGCATACAGGGAGTGGGGACGACTGGTTCGCCCGTTGTCAGTATAATGTGGACCGGGTGGAGTGTGTTGCTTGGTGTCTTCGGCGGCATGCTTCAGTGATATAGCACTATAAAAAGGGCAAAAGGTTCCACTATCAAGAAGACACAACACGAACATACCGCAGTCTCCCAGTACACTCACCTCGCACAACAGACACGCAACACACCGCATACATGGGAGGCCGTCCTTACATGACCATAGCTGTTAATAGGACGTAAATAAATCAAACAAACAAACAATGGTAACACTTTCAAAAAGTGCCATGGAAACAAAATGGAGCCCTCTGATTGGTTGAAATTTAGATATTGTCAGATTTAAGTGAAAATTGGTATATATGGGTAATGAAATATGCTGAATTACATAGAATCACTTTTTAAAAGATTGTTTGCCATGGAAACAAAATGGAGGTCTCTGATTGGTTGAAATTTATATATTATTAGATATTAGTGAAAATTGGTACATATGGTTTATGGGGTATGCCGAATGAGATAGTAAGAGTTTTAAATAAATTGTTGCCATTGTTTCGAAATAAAAGCCGTCTGATTGCTCAAAATTAAGATTGTAGCCTTTGTGGTGCTGGTGTTATTTTTAAATAATACATATTTTATTTGAAAATCAAATGTAACTCTGTTTCCCTCTTTAATCATTTTTAATTCAATTTAAGATAGTTTCTATCTACATAAGAGACATGGATAATCTTAATTTGTATCTTTTGAGTTGAAGATGCTGACGAAAATACATTTCTTTCGAATAATTATTTGATTTCTGATACAAAATGAGAAACTATTTGTTTCACCCAAGAGCATATCTAGTTGTTAGGCTTTTTATACTGTTAGACGATGCATGCATAGAAATGCAATAAGTTAACAAAAAAAAAATATCACTAACTGTTGTTTTATTATGGTGTGTATCATCAATTTTAAATTTATGGTCAACTAGGGCAAATATTGATTTTTCAGAAAATTCTCCTCGCTACATTTCAGCCTATGCAATGCTATTTTCCCGGATTTCAATTTTTTTTGAAAAAGTATCTGTTATAAGATTATAAATATGGCATGTTTTTAAAATGGTTCAAAAGTGTAGACAAAATCGATAACATGTCAAATATTTCGAGCAAACCCAATATTCTCAATTTTTATCCTGACAAAAATTTGAAATTTTTTTGCTTCAAAATCAATTTGTCTTAAAAATAATTTTTAAATATCATTATAAATGAATATGAAATAAAGAATGAAGTATCTTTTATTAACACAAATAGTTAAAAAATAGAATTATGTTCAAAATATGGACACAAGGGGTTCCCTTGCCAAATACCAAAAGTAATTTTAGAAAACATCATTTTAGGCCCTTTATGCCTTTTTAAAACATACAAAATAAATAAAAAGCACATAAAAAGTAGTTATGTACCTAGACCTTTAACACTGCAAAATTTGAAAAAATCGGCGCGTGGGCAGATTTTGCAACCCCACCTTTAATATAAGACTAAAAAGCAATGGTTATTATAGGTAAGACAATGTATATCAATAGGTAATAATTACACTAACAGGTATCTTACACAGGTTTCCAATGGCACTGCTCATTATTGCCTATATACGGATTTTAGTGGTCACACCTGACTGGAAGTAGTGCACTACTAGTTTAAATGAAGTACACTCCAAGTGCACTAGGGTGCAAAGATTAGCTTACATGCAACTGTAGGTCAGATGAGACGATGAATTAAGTGATCTATTATGATAGCCTTTCAGCAAACTGATTGATTTAACACATCGTGAACATCGTTACAAGTATTTGTACTTCAATAATATTTAAAGGTGCGCCACCGCCGACAGAGAATACATGATATTCATCATTTGAACAATAATTGGTGTTTAATAGTGTATATATATATATATTTATAATTAATTAAAAAAATAATATAAGATAATTCATTTCGCCTTTGGTGCTTGCGCAATCAGTACTTTATTCCATATAGGATATAGTGACATGAATTTTGTTCGGGATGCAATTAATTATTTTTCATATTTTTTACTTGAAGAAAAATTAGAAGCTCGAACTTTTCAATGGTGGTAATGGTGTAAAGTAAGTAACTTTTGTAACTCACTAAATCGTCTGCTCCTGTTTTTGGTAGTGAAAAAATACCATTTGTCAGCGGTGAAGCATCTTTAATATATTGCCAACTAATGAAATAAACCTGAAGCTGAATATGATATTAAATAACGTCAGACACCATACTTCCCAGCGAAGCTATGACTCCATAGTAGATACCTACCCACCTGAGAGATAGCTTGGTAATATTCAAATACAAATGGAGACCTTTCTCTAATATTTTACAAAATAACAACGATCATATTTCATTAAAAGGCAAAAACCACATAGACATATTGATGAGATATATCAATAGATAATTAAAAATATAATAGCTGTCAAGAATGTCAATAGCAAAATTCAATCAAAGGGGCGTAACTCTATCTCTGTTCAAACTAATTTCAGACTGAAAATCACAAACATCAAATATAAATGATATCGCAACTTGGTGTACATTGTACAATGATATTTGGACATAATTTTTACATTGATACATATGGTAGCTATCAAAACCAAATGTATCGTAAATAGTAAAATGTGGAGAGGCTCAAATTTACTATAGTGTATATAAGCATGTAGGAAAAGCATATTCCTGAACAGTGTTTGCTCAATTTGCATAGGAAATAACTCCCAGCAGGTTGGGCATTGTGATTTTACCAGCTGTCCTTTTGCATGATAATAAAAGGCGACTAAATTAGGGATATTATCTTTTCTTTCTTCCTAATTAACTCTCTTCTTCCTAACGTCTCCCTTGAGACCACCTTTCTTTTGGCCTTTGGTTGTGCGCTTCTCTGAGGAAGGCTCTAAGTCGGCAAAAGTGGTTGTATCTGCTCCTGCTTAGCGCTCAGCATACCGGGGGCGGGACCACTGGTTCGCTCGTTTTCAGTATAATGTGGCCGGGTGGGGTGTGCTGCTTGGTGTCTTCGGCGGCATACTTCAGTGATATAGAACTATAACAAGAGGCCCATGGGTCTTAACGGTCACCTGAGTTAGAATATATAATGAAACAAATTAAAGACATATAAACACTATATGCTGGTCCTTGAAGTTGGTCAGTGATTTATAAATTTCATTTTTTAGACTATGAAGAGTATTTGCTTCCATCAAACCTGTGAACTTAGAGGTATTTTTTTAAATTTTAATAATTTTGACCCTTTTTGGTCCTGCCCCTCTGGTCCCCCAAGGGGTCCTCAAGACGGATATGAATGTTAAAATGCTATATCTTAGGCTAATAATTCTTATCAAGTTTGACTAATTTCCTACGAAAATTGGGCAATAATGTTCACAAATATGTTTTTCCTATGTAAACTTGACCCCTCCCCAGAGGGTAACGTGAGACCCCAAGGTCATATAATTCACAATTTTTATAAAACACCTTAAGACCTTTCCATCTATAATTATTTGATTCCACTATATCCAGAATTTTAGAAGATTTTTGAAGTTTTAGCCTATTTGACCCTTTGTTTGCCCCGCCCTCTGCCCCCAGGGGATCGGCCAGGACCAATGTGGATATGATATTAAAATGCTATCTCAGGCTAATAATTCTAAAAACAAGTTTGACTCATTTCCTATGAAAATTGAGCAAAAAATGCTCATTAATGTGTTTTTCCTATATAAACTATAGTAAACTTGACCCCCTCCCCAGGGGGAAACGCGAGACCCTAGGGCCATATAATTCACAAATTTTGTAAAGGACCTTAAGACCTTTCTATTTATGAAAAGTATTTGATTCTACCATTTCCAGAATTTCAGAAGATTTTTGAAGTTTTAGCCTATTTGATCCTTTTTAACCCCACCCCTCTGCCCCAGGGGGTCGGCCAGGACCAACGTGGATATGGTATTAAAATGCTATCTCAGGCTAATAATTCTAACCAAGTTTGACTCGTTTCCAATGAAAATTGAGCAGAACATGCTCATAAATGTGTTTTCCCTATATAAACTATAGTAAACTTGACCCCCTCCCCAGGGGGAAACGCGAGACCTCAGGGTCATATAATTTACAATTTTTGTAAAGGATCTTAAAACCTTTCTATTTATTAAAAGTATTTGATTCTACCATTTCCAGAATTTCAGAAGAAGATTTTTGAAGTTTTAGCCTATTTGACCCCTTTTGACCCCGCCCCTAAAGTCCCTGCGGGTCAGTCATAGAAAAATTTTAATAGGATTAAATGGCCATCTCATACTGATAATTCTGACAACATTTGACTCATTTCCTATTACAAATGACCAAATAATCCGCAAAAATGTGTTTTCCCCAATATAAACTATAGTAAACTTGACCCCCTCCCCAGGGGGAAACTAGAGACCCCAGGTTCATATAATTCACAATTTTTGTAAAGGACCTTAAGACCTTTCTATCTATGAAGAGTATTTGATTCTACCACATCTGTGAGAAGAGAAGAAGATTTTTGAAATTTTACTCAATTTTACCCCTTTTGGCCCCTCCCACAGCCCCCTGGGGGTTGGGACCATATAATTCACAATTTTGATTGGCCTTATGCCTAAAAAGGTTTGTGCAAAATTTCATTGAAATTGCTTCAGCAGTTTTGGAGAAGAAGACGAAAATGTAAATTGTTTACGGACATACGACGGACATCGCATGACGACGGACAAAAGGCGATTAGAATAGGTCACTTGAGACTTCGTCTCAGGTGACCTAAAAAGGGAAAGAGTTATACTTAACACGAACATACTGCAGTCTCCCAAACAAGCACCTCGCACGTCACACTCGCTACACACCGCTAACATTACCATTGCTGTTAAAAGGACGCTAAATAATCAACCAAACAAATTTGATGATCAACATCTTCAAATATCCTATAGTTAGAACTTTATCATTGCCACTTTCCTTATATTTTGGTCAACATCATCGCTAATTTCCCCTACAGTTTGGTCAACATCATTTTCATTGCCGCAACAGGGGTATATTTATTTGGTGACAAGAAATAGAACTTCCAAAGCATCGAAGAATAACCAGGTTCTGAGGTATAATTTCCGAACAGGTTAGAGTCTTGACAGAAATAATACCACCATGCCCCGTGTGCCAGTTCGGCGCAGCTTGATGGATGATTGTCATTATCGCTATCGAAGGTTGAGAATCGCCGTCCATTGTGCTTGGCAAGACCATCATCTAAGATTAAAAAGAAAATAAACAATTAATGCAAAATGTGTTTTTGGTTAGTTAATTGTTTAAAAGCCTTCCACCTCTGGTCAAATCAGAACAAATAAGCCGTCAATGTATTAGTCGCGAATCTGAATCCAATAGTAGTTGGTACTGACCGCTAGTCGATGGTGTTTTTTTTGGCACTCCGTCTTTCTTCCTCCACCCATACTAGACACGTCCTTAAATGACCTTGACTGATAAATGGACGTAAAAGTAATCATACCAAAACATATATAAAATTAATGTTATCATGATGCATTAAAAATGGATTCAGGGGTCAAAACAGTGATTTGATGTTCTCTAATACATGTCTTATATGACAAAGTTAATGCTTATTCCTAAAATTGCATGATCAAACATTTGTATAATATCTTGAAATAAATTATGTTCTTGATATTTCATTTGTTCACCGCACAACTGAATATATAATGGATAATATTTATATTTCGTTTTTATTTTTGTCTAAACTGCATTTTAGTACAACAAAAACAATTAATAGTTATATCCCCATCGACCATTTCTTTTCAATTTAGTGCTGCGATTAAATAACGTTTTACGTTACGTTGTAACGGCCGATCAATTTATCGGCTTGTTGTATTTGGACGGGGCGTCAAGATCTGAGAGCAAACAAATATGTAGTTCCACCGTAATTTTTATTCCATTTACTCAATTGTTTGTTAATAATTTTTTCTGATATTATATTTATCATTTTGATTACATCCTCACATGACCATGTTATATGGACGTTAATTTATTAGACAAAAAAACATTCTGGCAGAATAATGTCATAACTGCGTGTTTTTCGAGTATTCCAATTAAGTTCACATATTAAATAATTAAACATGTTAAATGTTTTGTTCGACTTAATGAGGTTCCACTGCTTTATTCAGACTTGCATTACAACAGAAACATTTAAGAATTTTAAGTCCACTGTCTATTTTAAAAATGCTGGAGTTCCACAATCACACGGAGACACAACACACCGACAAAATATATGTACATTGTACAAACATTTAAATTTGAAATAATGCATACGGCTGATTTTGTGTGTGAATAAAATACAAGAAACCTACCCAACTGACCAAAATCGATACAACATATATATAATGCTTTTTTAGGTCATCTGACCCGAAGGGTCAGGATAACCTATAGTCGTCATGTTTCGTCCGTCGTCGTCCACCGTCCGCCGTGCGCTGTCCGCCGTGCGCCGTGCGTTAACTTTTCACATTTTGAACTTCTTCTCAAGTTCTACCAGTGCCATTTAGCTGAAACTTACACGAAATGATCCTGACATGGTCCCGACAAAGTGTTGTTATCTTTCGGGTTGATCCGAAATCCAAGATGGCCGCCACAGCCGCCATCTTGAAAACACATTTTGAACTTCTTCTCAAGTTCTACCGGTGCGATTTGGCTGAAACTTGCATGAAATGATCCTGACATGGTCCCGACAAAGTGTTGTTATCTTTCGGGTTGATCCGAAATCCAAGATGGCCGCCACAGCCGCCATCTTGAAAACACATTTTGAACTTCTTCTCAAGTTCTACCGGTGCGATTTGGCTGAAACTTGCATGAAATGATCCTGACATGGTCCCGACAAAGTGTTGTTATTTTTCGGGTCGATCCGAAATCCAAGATGGCCGCCACAGCCGCCATCTTGAAAACACATTTTGAACTTCTTCTCAAGTTCTACCGGTGCGATTTGGCTGAAACTTGCATGAAATGATCCTGACATGGTCCCGACAAAGTGTTGTTATTTTTCGGGTCGATCCGAAATCCAAGATGGCCGCCACAGCCGCCATCTTGAAAACACATTTTGAACTTCTTCTCAAGTTCTACCGGTGCGATTTGGCTGAAACTTGCATGAAATTATCCTGACATGGTTCCGACAAAGTGTTGTTATTTTTCGGTTCGGTCCGAAATCCAAGATGGCCGCCACAGCTGCGATCTTGAAAACACAATTTGAACTTCTTCTCAAGTTCTACCGGTGCGATTTAGCTGAAACTTGTATGAAATGATCCTGACATGGTCCCGACAAAGTATCTAATTAATTTCCTATATGTTAAGGCCCTTGGGCCTCTTGTTAGAAATAAAATTTGTTGAAAGAAATTGAAAATGATCCTGACATGGTCCTGACAAAGTGACACCATATATAATTAATTTTACTATTGCCAAGGTAGTCAGATGACCGTTAAGGCCCTTTGGGCCTCTTGTTATCTATCAAGATCAGGAGCAGACAACTTCGTGTTTTTCTTCGGTTACATACTTTAGATCATTACCACCATTGTAAAATTCGAGCTTATTTTTTACTTCAAGATAAAACTTTGTAAGAAAAAAAGTAATTTTGTCCAGAAAAATGTCCATGACACTTTGCTCTATATGAAACTATAACTGTCGCCAGAGTGGCCGATTACTTCCCCCGCTGCACAAATATAGTATTACATCCATTCATATGCGACATTACAAAACCCTATGTTATTTATTTAAACTTGGTTACATGTTGAGCTTTGCAGCTAGTCTTACTCATGGCTTATGTTGTTTGGTAAAGTGTTAACAAACATAAGCGCCTTTATATTTAAAAGATTGTTTAAATGTACTTGTACAATGATTTGGTAAATAAAAAAATGAGTTTGAAAATCTCGTGCGTCTGTTGTGGATATCAGATATACAAATGAAGCAGTTCAAATTTTGTAGAGCTAGATTGCTTTAATTTGTACATAAAAAATAGATTGGGTGTATAAAATTCGTTTGCTATAAGGAAGACATTTAAGAATTCGAAACATTTCTGACAAAGATGTTAAAAATCACAATTTTTAAATAATTCTGTCAACTCTCTTCGGAAGGCGCTCCAACTTAGTAACATTCTTCTTTGTTTTAATACCAAAGACTGTGGCACAGTAATCCATATGGAGATTAATAAAACAGTTAAACAAGAGGCCCAAGAGGCATTGACGGTCACCTGAGTGCTGATACAGAAAGAGCATTGCAAAGTTGGTTCAAATCTGTAAAAAGTATTTACGAATTAGAATAAACTTTTAAGTTGAAATTCGTATTAAAATTGTTATTTTTTGTATTTCATTTTGATATTTAGTGTATTATGTTACCAAACCTTAGTCTTAAAATTTCAATTTGCGTTGCCAACGTTAAACAACAAAACCAAACTAGAAGTCAGTCAGTGTCAGTGATTTTATAAATTTCACTTTTTTAACCTATGAAGATGATTTGGTTCCTTCAAACCTGTGAATTCAGAAGAAGATTTTAAAAATTTTAGCCGTTTTGACCCCGCCCCTCTGGCCTCTGGGGGTCAGCCAAGACCAATATGGATATGGTGTTAAAATTCTATTTGAGGCTAATAATTCTAACACAGTTTGACTCATTTCCTATTTTTATTAAAACTAAGCAAATAATGTTCATACATGTGTTTTTCTATATAAACTATAGTAAATTTGACTACCTCCTTTTGGGAAAATCGGAGATCCCAGAGCCATGAAATTCACACATTTTGTAATGGGCCTTAAAGTGTACTCGGAACGGAAAATCATATTTTGACATGTTATTCTCTTTGATCTCCTTTTGAAAACCGCATAAAAATCGGCCGCTTCAGTACCGAGATTTCGCCCTCCAAAGTACTCGATTTTTACCTGTATATCGACTGCTAATCAGGGAATCGGCCGCTCACGCTGATTTGGGGGAATAACCGGATGTGACGTCACGAGGACGACGGCAGTGACGTGTTTAGTAGTGGAGTTATGGCCCAAAGGTGGACATACATATATGTATTTCTGAAATAGGGTTACGAGAATTATGAGGGTTATGATGACGATTGAATTATATATTAGGAAATATTGCAACTAAAATCAGGCTAAATACATATGCATAAGCAGAAACATCTATTAGATATACATGTTTCTGGTAGGCATCACCTTGTGTAAAAACTTTTAACCAGCGATTTTATCTTTGTTTTGACAGCTTACTAAATAATTATACCTCGGGAATCTTCAATTTTTATAAAGTGATCTAAAGGAACGAATTCGGAAAATGACTGTCATGTAATTATCAATTTGAAAATGTTTCTGTGTAAAAAAAAAAAAAAAAAAATCGCTAGCCCTATGGATTTCAAGAACCAGCATAACGAAAAGAATTTGTGTTAAATGTATTTTATAGCTCAATGCACGTATATATCATAGACATAAACTGGGAGGTGGAGTTAAAAGTAAAAACTTGAGAGTTTGATTTTATGGTATATAATTCATTAATAGCTGTAATGAGTCTCTCTTCCTTTTAATGCTACGTATACATGTACATGTATGTCAACATGTGTTCTTAAACAATCATCAACAGTACATTTATTGGTCAAATAGAATATCATTATTGGTATTACATATCGATCGATATTGACCAAAATTCACAGTGAATTGGATATCCGAAATCTAGCAACTATCAGAAATATCCAAATTCTGACATTGTGCATTATATTTGCATTGTTGTTTCTCTATGTCATTTGAAAATAATTTTGTAGTTTTTGTTATACATGCAAGAATACATTTACACGTAACCGGAAACATATGTACAAATATATACATGAGTGTTTCTGAAGTATATATATATACATGTAGTGCTTGATACAATTGTTATATGCTATGTTCGAACGGTATATTTTACTGTAAACCAAGAATTGAAAGGTGAAAACAAATATCACCACATTATACAACAATTACATGATGGTCCATCGCTAAATTACCTGTGAACTGATATTTTGACACCTGACGTGAGCTAATCAACAAAGCGTGACAGGTCACTAAACATATTTATTACGTATTCTGGTTAGCCCACAGCTCATTAGTCTCGGTTGACCACGCGTTTTAGTTACTGCAGTATGCAGGTAACGCAGCACGACATGGCTATTCGATAGTCTTCTAATTTTGATACTTCATATCTGCTATTTGGAATAGAAATAGACATCTTCAGTCTCTTTTTTTCCCGTTTGACCCGTGAATGATTTATTTTTTCAATTAAAGACACCAATGAATGAACTGGAGCGAAATATTAAATAGCGAAGTCGTCGGATGTACTTTATTATTTGAAAGCTGAATGTATTTTGTCAAAAAATAAATGGATCAAAAATATCACTCCTGCTAAATTATAAATATTTGTGTTATAAAGGTTCTCAAAACTTGGTATTTAGAATCAGAAATATATGTTTCTGATAGAATTAAATTCACCAAATCCTAGTGGAATTAAATGACAAACAATTATGTACTTATATACTGATAATTAAGTATTAAATTGAGTCACCTGATCGATTTCAGACAACGCAATTTTGGATACATAATCAAGAACATATACGTCCTTGATATAATATTCATGTATATGAAGTTCCAAACACCGCGGATATACAACTTAAGTGTATAGTTAGGTATATTTTATTGTGTGTAATTATGCAGTAATCGCTCAGAGATGTTCATTTATCTACGACAGATACATCATATATGCATGGTATCAATCCCTATTTTCAAGCATATTCCAAACTCATAATTGTGATCGAGGATAATATTAAACAAGTATCGGACATGTACATAAACAAGTATCGGACATGTACACAGGTGTTTGTGTCTTCAAAATCGATATTTACAAACAGATAGTTTGTTTTAGATGGCAGACACCGAAAATCGCCACTCTAACTTATGCCAGTAGAGTCGATCACGTTGTCCTCGTGACGTCACAGGTCAGGGGTCCCGAATCGGGGTCAATAGCCTCGGGCTTCAGGTGTGTTCTAAAGAAAAGTCAAATTATCTCTAATACCGTAATTGCTATGAAACTCGTACTTTCTCCATTCTAAATTTTATCAAAAAACGCATATATCAAGCCTTATATACCAAACCATTCCATGTACACTTAAAGACCTTTCAATCTATGAAGAGTATTTGGGTCCATCGAATCTTTGAATTCAGAAGAAAGATTTTTGAAAATCTAGCCAATTTGACCCCCTTCTGGCCCCAAAATGGATACGACATAAAAATGCAATATTGGGCTAATAATTCTAACCCAGATTAGCTAATATCTTACGAAAGCTAAGCAAATATTGTGTGTTTCCAATAAAAACTATAATAATCTTGACCCCCTCCCCAAGGAAAAATCTGAGACCCCATGGCCATAAAATTCACAACTTTTGTGAATAAGAGAGGATCCCCAAGGAAAAATCTGAGACTCCATGGCCATAAAATTCACAACTTTTGTGAATAAGAGAGGATAAGAACACATAAGATAAAAGGAAGTATTGTAAGATCAAGAGTAAAATGGGCAGAAGAAGGGGAAAAACCAACTAGTTATTTTTTCAGTTTGTAAAATATAAGCTATACCTCAAAAATAATACAAAAAACTGCAGACTCCAAGTAACAAGGTATTAACAAAACAAGAAGATATTTTGGAGGAAGTATGTTCATTTTATAAGACTCTCTATGGTGTTCCGGAAAATACAGATCTAGAAGATAATATACAAAATGTGAATTTATCAAACTATCTTAATTATAATGAAATGCCTAAGTTATCCAAAGAAGAATCTGATCATTTGGAAGGGGAAATCTCATATCAAGAGGCAGAACAAACTTTAAAATTAATGAAAAATAATAAAAGTCCAGGATCAGATGGATTTACTACAGAATTTTTTAAATGTTTCTTGGGAAAATTGGGGGATTTTATTGTAAGATCAATACATTTTGGCTACCATTCAGGGCAACTTTCTATCACACAGAGACAAGGAATTATAACTTGCATATCAAAGGCAGATAAACCTAGGCATTTTATTAAAAATTTGAGACCTATATCACTTTTAAACATTATTTATAAGATTGCATCTGGTACTATTGCTAATAGAATAAAAACCGTTCTTAATAAATTAATAAGTGATGATCAAACTGGTTTTATTTCTGGGCGTTATATTGGAGTAAATACTAGATTAATATATGATATTATGCATTATACTGAGGAAAATGACATACCAGGCATGCTTTTGATAATTGATTTTGAGAAGGCCTTTGATTCGGTGTTGGCCCTGCAGGTAGGGCGTTAGAATTGTACCTGCTGCCCCTATTGCATGATCGTAAAAGGCGACTAAATTTAGGATATTATCTTTTCTCTTCTTCCTTAATGACTTTATCTTTCCTAATGCCTCCCTTGGCACCGCCTCACTTTTGGCCTTGAGTTGAGCGTTCGCCCCTGTGAGGAAGGCTCTGGGTTCTGTCCCCTGGCCGAGACACACCGAAGTTTATACAAGAGGCCCATGGGCCTTAACGGTCACCTGAGTTAGAATATATAATGAAACAAATAATAAAACAAATGAAAGACATAAAAACACTATATGCTCTATCGCTGGGCCTTGAAGTTGGTCAGTGATTTATAAATTTGACCTTTTTAGACTATGAAGAGTATTTGCTTCCAACAAACCTGTGAACTTAGAGGTATTTTTTGAAATTTTAATCAATTTGACCCTGTTTGGTCCTGCCCCTCTGGTCCCCCAGAGGGTAATCGAGGACGGATATGGATGTTAAAATGCTATATCTTAGGCTAATAATTCTTATCAAATTTGACTAATTTCCTACGAAAATTGGGCAAATAATGTTCACAAATATGTGTTTCCTATATAAACTAAAGTACCCCAGGGGGTAACGTAAGACCCCAAGGTCATATAATTCACAGTTTTTATAAAACACCTGAAGACCTTTCCATCTATAATTATTTTATTTTACTATATCAAGAATTTTAGAAGATTTTTGAAGTTTTAGCCTATTTGACCCGTTTTTAGCCCCGCCCCTCTACCCCCAGGGGGTCGGCCAGGACCAATGTGGATATGATATTAAAATGCTATCTCAGGCTAATAATTCTAACCAAGTTTGACTCATTTCCTATGAAAATTCAGCAAAAAATGCTCATTAATGTGTTTTTCCTTTTCCTATATAAACTATAGTAAACTTTACCCCCTCCCCAAGGGGAAACGTGAGACCCCAGGGTCATATAATTCACAATTTGTTTTTGGGACCTTAAGACCTTTCTATTTATGAAAAGTATTTGATTCTACCATTTTCAGAATTTCAGAAAAAGATTTTTGAAGTTTTAGCCTATTTGACCCCTTTTGACCCCGCCCCTAAGGCCCCTAGGGGTCAGTCATAGAAAATCTGTTAATAGGATTAAATGGCCATCTCATACTGATAATTCTGACAACATTTGACTCATTTCCTATTACAAATGACCAAATAATGCGCAAAAAAGTGTTTTCTCAATATAAAGTATAGTAAACTTAACCCCCTCCCCAGGGGGAAACTAGTGACCCCAGGGTCATATAATTCACAATTTTTGTAAAGGACCTTAAGACCTTTCTGTCTATGAAGAGTATTTGATTCTACCACATCTGTCAGTAGAGAAGAAGATTTTTGAAATTTTACTCAACTTTACCCCTTTTGGCCCCTCCCACAGCCCCCTGGGGGTGGGGACCATATAATTCACAATTTTGATTGGCCTTATGCCTTAGAAGGTTTGTGCAAAATTTCATGGAAAATGCTTCAGCAGTTTTGGAGAAGAAGTCGAAAATGTAAATTGTTTACGGACATACGACGCACGACGACGGACAAAAGGCGATTAAAAAGTGGTAGTTTCTACTCCTGCTTAGCGCTCAGCATAACGGGAGTGGGACGACTGGTTCACCCGTTGTCAGTATAATGTGACCGGGTGAGGAGTGTTGCTTGGTGTCTTCGGCGGCATGCTTCAGTGATATAGCACTATAAAAAGGGCAATAGTTCTACTATACAAGAAGACACAACATGAATTTACCGCAGTCTCCCAAAACACGCACCTAGCACAACATACACGCAACAAACCCCATACGAGGGAGGCCGTCCTTACATGACCATAGCTGTTAATAGGACGTTAATTAATCTAACAAACAAACAAACAAACAAATGATTCGGTGTCGTGGCTATTTATAGAAAAAAATCTTCTTTTATTTGGTTTCGGAAATAGTATTATAAACTGGTTTAAAACTCTACATTGTAATGTACAATCTGCTATTAATAAGGTTGGAAATATCTCTTCTTTCTTTGGTATTGGGAGGGGCTGCCGTCAGGGGGATCCTTTAGCACCATATTTGTTTATTCTTTTTGCTGAAATTCTGGCTATTAAACTGCGAAATAATAAAGATATAAAAGGAGTAAATGTTAAAAATTGTCCTAATTTGTTATCTCAGTATGCAGATTATACTTCACTTATACTCGACGGTTCGGAGAAATCTCTAAAAGAATCAATTATGGAACTTAATAGATTTGCAAAAATTTCTGGACTTAAAATGAATGTTGATAAAAAGCAAGTGATTTGGATTGGTAGCAAGAAATATAATGAAGACTCTTTTTACCGGAACTTAAATTACAGTGAGGGAAGGAAAAATTCGAATTGCTAGGTATTGTTTTTAGTGTAAATCCACCATGAAATGCCAAAACTTAACTTTGACAAAAAAAGTAATCAGACTAAAATCTTTGATAAAAGTATGGAAAAGACGATTTTTAACACCTATAGGAAAACTTCTGTATACATGTATATGCCTTGTAGCTATCATGACCAAGTCATCAGGTTGAGATACACTATTACTTAAGGGCATATTCGTGACAAGAAGTGGTCAGATTACTAATGTACTCCGACATTTATTATAAAACTGATTGATGTTGAATGTCCATGTATCTCTATATAAACCAATATTTCGAAAGGTAACGGGGTCGCTCTTAAGGACTCCATGAATAAACACCAGAAGCTACCAACCCGTGTTTGAGTCCTACATATACACACCACTACAGAACATACAACCAAACCTACAGAACTTCTACATTTCAACATTATCAAATCCCTACTTATCTCACAATACAACCATCTTTTTATATCTCTTCCCAATCCAGATAATAAATGTATAAGCAAACTCAATTCAGTATTATTTGAGTATTTATGGAATGGGAAACCTGACAAAATTAAAAGGGAGACAACCACACAAAATTATGCAAATGGAGGATTAAAAATGATAAATACCATAGCTTTTATAAATTCTCTTAAAAATACATGGGTAAGAAGACTTTATCAGACTATAGAGAAATGGCAGACAATTCTAAAAACTTTTATCAATATTGATCTTCTTTCAAATTGTGGTTCGGAATATATAAAGATGTGTGAAAATAAATGTAAAAATAAATTCTGGAGTGATGTTTCTAAATCGTGGTATATGTTAAGCTCAAAATATAACGAGAAAATATGTCGGGAAAACATTTTGATGGCCCCTATTTGGTATAACAGTGATATTAAGGTGGATCTTCTATAAAAAAACTATTATCAGAAAGGTGTGTGTATCATAAATGACATTAAGAGTGTAGAAGGAAGTTTATTTTACACATATCAAGAATTTATTCAGATTGACCAAGTTAACACAAATTTTTTACAGTACCAAGGTCTTGTTTCAGCTACCAAAAAACTAATTTCTTCATATGATTTACAAAGAAAACAAATTCATTATCCATATATGCCTATTAATCTGCAACTCTTTCTCAAAGATAGAAAAGGATCAAAACTGTTTTATAACTTTTTAAACAAGTCCGATATAATACCGTCTTGTCCTAGAAAATGGAATGCAATTTTTAACAATATAGATTATGAAACTTGGTGTAAAATATATAAAATTCCATTTAATGTTACAACAAATAGTAAACTACAGTGGTTCCAATATAGATTAATCCATTTCATTTTGGCAACAAATTCATTTTTGTTTAAAATCAGAGTAGTTATCTCCCCTCTTTGTGTACTCTGCAATACTGAGCCTGAAACTATTACACACTTGTTATGGGAGTGTGAGGAAGTGCAAGGATTACTTGAAAGTTTTGACACATTATTACAAGCTCTCTTAATTCCCTTTTCTGTTAATAAAAAATCCTTTCTTTTTGGACTCTTGCATGAAAATTATCTCCATAGTAATAGAGTGGAAAATGAAATTATCATAATTATAACGCAATACATTTACAGAATGAGATGTTTACACAACTCATTAAGCATCAACGCTCTTATCAACACAATTAAAGACCATTATACAATTCAAAAATATATTTCAAATAGTAAAGATGAAAAAGTAAAACTTAAATTTTGAAAATGAATGCAGAAAATGTGAAAAAACTTATCAAGTTATAATTGCACTTGGTCACACATTTACTTTCTTAAACTTTTTAAATCCATATTTATTATTTATTTATTTTATTTCCTTTTATCCCCTCCCCCTTCCCCTTTCCCTGCACAAAGCCGAAATTGCATTTTTTTATGTTTTTTTTTGTTTAAAGATTTTCTATACAGTTATAATTGTTCCTCCGTCTCCATCTTACCTAGACTCTTTTAACTTTTTTTTCTTTTCATTTTCCTTTTTCTTTCTTTCTAAGTCTATCACTCTTTCCTTTTTCTTCTAATCCTGTCTTTGATTCCTTTCCTTAATATTCTGTACAATATAATTTTCCCCCTCATCTCCAAACTCCTAATTCGTATAATTTTTTCTACGTATGTGCTAGAAATTTAAGCTTCGTATTTGTATGAATGTGAATGTATACTGTATGCATGTGTTAAATATATGAGTGTATGTTTTTTAAGTAAGTATGTATGTGTTTGAGAGTCTATTGAGTGTATTTGTATATTTAATTGTACTGAATGAAAATCATGAATAAAAAGATAATTATAAAAAAAATTCACAACTTTTGTAAAGGGCCTTAAGACTTTCCAATCTAAGAAGAGTATTTAATTATACCAGTTCCAGAATTTCAGAAGAAATTTTTTGAAGTTTTAGCCTATTTGACCCCTTTTGGTCCCGCCCCTAAGGCCCCTGTGGGTCAGTCATGGAAAATTTGTTAATAGGACGCAATGGCCATCTCATAGGAATAATTCTGAAAACATTTGACTAATTTCCTATTATAAATGAACAAATAATGCTCAAACAATTGTTTTCCCTATACAAACTATAAAAAATTCAACCCCCTCCCCAGGGGAAAAACCCTACACCCCTTTGCCATATAATTCACAATTTTGTTGAGGGTCTTGAGACGTTTCTATCTATGAAGAGCATTTGATTCTACCACATCTGTAAGTGGAGGAGATTTTTATAATTTTAGCCAATTGTACCCCTCTTGGCCCCTCCCACAACCCACTGCGGGTGGGAGTCATATAATTCACAATTTTGATTGGCCTTATGCCTTTGAAGGTTTTTTGCAAAATTTCATTGAAATCGCTTCAGCGGTTTTGGAGAAGTCGAAAAAGTAAATTGTTTATGGACAAATAACGCACGACGGAGGACGCACAACGGATGACGCACGACGACTGACGCACGACGACGGACAAAAGGCAATTAGAAAAGGTCACTTGAGACTTCTTCTCAGGTGACCTAAAAATTATACAAAAGGTTTGACTTAAAAATGGATTTAAATTTTTACATTTGAAAAAAAAACTCTGCATGTATGAGAGAACTGGTAATCCCAAAATTTACAATCATCTTAAAAGTGTTTTTTAGTTATTTAAAGATGCTCCACCGCCGACATGGCATAAATGGTATTCATCATTTGAACAATAATAGGTGTTTAATCGTGTATACATATGTCTAATTAACACACAAATTAATATTAAATAATTTATTTTGCTATTGGTGCATGCCGAATCAGTACTTCATTCCATACAGGATATAGTACCACGGAATTTTTTCGGGATGCAATTAATTATTTTTCATATTTTAACTTGAAGTAAAGTTAGAAGCTCAAACTTTTCAATGGTGGTAATGGTGCAAAGTAAGTAACTTTTGTAACTGAAGAAAAATACTAAATTGTCTGCTCCTGTTATTGATAGTGAAAAAATACCATTTGTCAGTGGTGGAGCATCTTTAATTAACAATAATTACGTCAATAATGACAACACATAATTAATCATTAAGTTTACTTTCCCTCTGTAAGATGGAATCAAGCAAAGCATTGGTTTTCTCGGTATTGATGTACATTTTATTTACATCACACCATGAGGATATTGACTAAGCAACTTCGTTTTGGTTTGTATTTACAACACCACTAGATTTTGCATGAGAGCGAGCTGCATTATCGCCTGCATACATATACATATTACTGTGGTTGGTAACTAACGGGAGATAATTCACATATAGAATAAGCATCAATGGTTCCAATATCGATCCATAGATCCTCTGTTAGAGGGAGAGAATCACAGTGTATTTATAAGGTTTAAAACTTGCAATCTTCCGCCAAGATAACTTATGAAAAATGATGCTGTCCTTGATGAACAACAACACAATATATTTTTTTCTTTAAGTAAAAGATCGAAGCTTTACAAAAGTCTCAAAATAGTACACGATAAAGCATTCCTTCATCAATTGCATCAAACCACGAATTTGTAATGTTGGCAAGTGCTAATCCTATTAAAATACAGATCCTTATTACCACTACGTTTGATAAGAGGATCTGACAACATCTCATTCGAACATGACCCATTATAGGTTGTTGTCAGATCCACTATTGAACAGAGTGGTTATAAGGATCCGTATTTTAATCAGATTGGGCAAGAATATTTGGGTCTGAAACCAGACTGGCCATCTGTAAATAAATCATTTTCAGTCAATAAATTATGACAATGAATATGCAATCTGATTAAAATACAGATCTTTATAACCACTCCGTTATATAAAGCCTCTCATCAAACGTATTTATAATAAGGATCTGTATTGTAATCAGATTGATGAATATGTGTATGTTTTTAAAATTCAGAATAAGTACTGATTGCGCAACCATCAAAAGCAAAACAAATTGTTTTAATTTTTTCATGTTAAAAAGACATACATTTATACCAATTATTGTTCAAATGATGAGTTCTGTTGACGCTCTGTCGGCAGTGAAGCATCTGTTAATATCCTAAACATAATTTTTATATTATTACGTTAAAAATATTAGATGGACAGAATATTAAGAGCATTTAATACTGAAAGTGAAATCAAATAGTTGATACCTACACAGATCGTCTGGTGCGTAGAATTTATCTACTGTTAGTCTATATTTTAATGCCTCTTCTGCAATCGCAAATGTACTGTATTCAGCATATCTCGAGGTCCCGTCATATCCTTCCATGGCTATCCGAAGCTTCAAAGTTTGAGTAGCCAATAGAGTTCTTAAATTGTCAAAACCTGAATGATGTAGTAAATACAGCTAATAAAAATTGGGAAACATACCAAGTTTGTTAGATTATAAATAATTGTCCACAAGGTTTTTTCTGCTATAGAACTTTGTATTTTATAAAGGATGTATTCTTCTGAGGTTTCAGTCTCGTTGAAGTCTCGTTTCGAAAAAAATCAAAGAAGTTATGAGATTTTCAAATACAATTTATCAATATCTGTAGCAAGTTGTCAGTGGCAAATTTTGTCAAAAAATTACATTTCTATCCATAGTGGATTTTTTATACAGGGATGTTAAGAAATGACCTATTTGGCGGCCATTATGAAACTGTGCCTTTTTCGCTTTAAGCTGAATTTTGGCAAAAATGCCTGAAAATGATAAAGCACCTAATTAGGAAATTATGGCCTTAATCTCTAGTGTATATGGCCAAAACGGCAAAATTCCCATAAAATCCAAGATTTTGTCAACTAGGTATCTTTGAGTGACAATAGCTCAAAAACGACCACACAGACATATGGTTTTTCTTCCATTTATTTTTATGGTTTTTATGGTTCGAACTCCCATTTCCAAAAATTTATTTGAGGAAAAAAGTTTAAATACAAGAACATTTTGACTTCTCAGAGGAGTACATCCTTTTTTATCGATCTTGTATCCAGTTCGCCCATGTTATATTTTTGCATATGCCACTAACGAAGATAGCAACGCAATACGAAAATGCCGCATTCTCCCAAAGCATACACCACATACAATGTAAACGGGATGTCGTCCTTTAATGACCCTGACTGTTCATAGGACGTAAATATAATAAATCAAACCATATTTTAAGATGATGGCTATTTTGGATTTCGGATTGGCCTTAGAAATAACACAAGGTTTAGTTGCGTATCATATCGGATTCAGCTAAATATTACATTTGCAGAACTTCAGTTAGAAATGTGACAATAGATGGGAATGAGATAGATAGCAATACGTGAATAATTATTTAGAAACCAATATCTTTTTTTCGAAGACATGGTTAGTATTTTTGATTTAATTCGTATTTGAAACAAATT
>SAYR01044136.1:626098-636358 GCA_004382745.1 Argopecten irradians irradians
ATATAAAACTGATATCATGCCACAAAGCCTGGTCATTCATGTCGTGGACCAAAGGTCTCTCCGACTGATCTGTTTGGCGATCAAGGTTACGAATAGCAAGGAAAAAGGCTCAAACAGTCTTTATTGGGAGCATTAGTATTCTCAACCGATTCATATTTTGATAGATTCGTTTTTTGAAGTAAATCCATATACACAGTTTTTATGAGATTGGATTTTCAGATTTTCATCATCCAATAACTGCTTTTCAAGTTCCACGTAAATCTTGCTGCCTTTTATTATAGTTTGTGGATCCGACATTTTGAGAGCAGAATGATCTGTCACTATCACAATCAATTCCAAAGCGAAAATTGAACACACATAGGGACGCGTTATCCATGATTCATGTTTAATATCCCAGAATATCACTAGTTCCTTTCTGTATAATTAATGATTTCAATAATTAGTCGTTTCGGGTAATTCATAATGGGGAACATATTTTTTTTCGTGAAGCTCACAACTTGATTCAGTGTTTCTGGACAGAATTTAAGATGTATATATACATGTATATATATATATATAAATATTATTCATAGTATAGTATTATGTTCAATAATGCCTGTATAGACTTCAAAACATTGTAAACATTATATTTTTCTTCTCTACAACATAACGGTATGATAATATGCATGAAAACATATAAAATTTGCAATGAATGAGATAAATATGACTTTTTTCGGTTTTGGCGGCCATTTTGGATTTCACCTTTATTTCGACATTCAACAAAAATATTGATGTGCACTTTGGATTCCTTGACATCAGAAACATGGGATTAGACTCCAAAATCACACGTCTATGAGAATACTAAAGGATTGTTCCGAATTGCCCAAGGGTAAGAGCTCCATACCCACCTGGATCTTGTTATACACACCCTATAGATGAATAATCAACAGAGAAAGAAAATTTAGGGTAAGGGCAAAAATTGCTAGTTAGCAACTGGACCAGTAGCGATTTAAAGGAATTGCATAAATATTCCCAAATTGAGCCTTCGCCTCCCCTGTCTCATGGAGGTCAGAGCAAAAGGATTTTTCGGATCATGTATATTGTAAACTAAACATAGATAAACGTTACCGTCCAGGTTTCATTGCCTGTATCCATATCACAGTAAACATCAACGTTAGTACTGAGGGAAAGGGTGTAGACACCAGAACAGTGAGTTGTCGGGATATCCCCACAGTTGGCTAGATCTTAAATAAAATGAAAAAAGAATATATTAACAGCGACATTTTGATAAGTGTGCAAGTCGTCGGTTCTGATATCAAGATAAATTTGCGATATAACAATATCAAATATGATAGAGTGTTTGTTTGTTTGTTTGATTAATTAACGTCCTATTAACAGCTATGCTCATGTAAGGACGGCCTCCCATGTATGCGGTGTGTTGCGTGTATGTTGTGCGAGGTGCGTGTTTCGGGAGACTGCTGTATATTCATGTTGTGTCTTCTTGTATAGTGGAACTTTTGCCCTTTTTATAGTGCTATATCACTGGAGCATACTGCCGAAGACACCAAGCAACACACCCCATCCGTTCACACTATACTGACAACGGGCGAACCAGTCGTCCCACTCCCTTTTTGCTGAGCGCTAAGCAGGAGCAGAAACTACCACTTTTATAGATTTTGGTGTGTCTCGACCAGGGCACATAACCCAGAGCCTTCCTCACAGGGGCGAACGCTCAACTCAGGCCAAAAGTGAGGCGGTGCCAAGGGAGGCATTAGGAAGGATAAAGTCAGTTAGGAAGAATAGAAAAGATAAGATCCTAAATAAAGTCGCCTTTTACGATCATGCAATAGGGGCAGCAGGTACAATTCTAACGCCCTACCTGCAGGGCCAATATGATAGAGTAGTTTTCTTGTGTGAACGCTGACACGGTAGTTACTGTATCCATCAAAGGAACAAATTAAGGATTGTTGTTAGATAGTGACTTAAAATTCAGTCTACACGGAGAGTGTGAACAAGAGGCCCACAAGGCCTTGACGTTCACCTGAGTGCTGCTACAATTCTATAAAAATTATTTACGAATTAAAATAAACTTTAAAGTTGAACTTTTGTGTAAGGATTTTAATTTTTGTTTTCATTATGATAGTTAGTGTATTATGTTACAAAACCTTATGCTTAAAATTCCAATTTGCTTTGCTAACGTTAAACAACAAAACCAAACTAGAAGTCAGTCAGTGTCAGTGATTTTATAAATTGCACTTTTTAATCTATGGATATTATTTGGTTCCATCAAATCTGTGATTCAGAAGAAGATTTTTGAAATTTTAGCCATTTTGACCCATTTTGGCCCCGCCCCTTGTCTCTTGGGGTCAGTCAGGACCAATATGGATATGAAGATAAAATGCTATCTCAGGCTAATAATTCTAACCCAGTTTGACTAATTTCCTATAAAAAATAAGCAGATAAGATTTATAAAGGGGAAACATGAGACCCCAGGGTCATATAATTCACAATTGTTGTAAAGGACCTTAAGACCTTTCCATCTATTAAGAGTATTTGATTATACCAGTACCAGAATCTCAGAAGATTTATTTAGCTTATTTGACACCTTTAGGCCCAACCCCTAAGGCCCCTGGGAGTCAGTCATGGAAAATGTGTTAATATGATTCGATGGCCATTTCATAGGGATAATTCTGACAATATTCGACTCATTTCCTTGTACAAATGACAAAATAATGCTCCAAAATGTGTTTTCCCAATATTTGTTTGTTTGTTTGATTTATTAACGTCCTATTAACAGATATGGTCATGTAAGGACGGCCTCTCATGTATGCAGTGTTTCGGGTGTATGTCGTGCGAGGTGAGTGTGCTGGGAGACTGTGGTATGTTCGTGTTGTGTCTTCTTGTATAGTGGAACTATTGCCCTTTTTATTGTGCTATATCACTGAAGCATGCCGCCGAAGACACCAAGCAACGCACACCACCCGGTCACATTATACTGACAACGGGCGAACCAGTCGTCCCACTCCCTGTATGCTGAACGCTAAGCAGGAGCAGAAACTACCACTTTTATAGACTTTGGTGTGACTGGGCCAGGGGACAGAACCAAGAGCCTTCCTCACAGGGGCGAACGCTCAACTAAAGGCCAAAAGTGAGGCGGTGCCAAGGGAGGCATTAGGAAAGATAAAGTCAGTTAGGAAGAAGAGAAAAGATAAGATCCTAAATTTAGTCGCCTTTTACGATCATGCAATGAGGGCAGCAGGTACAATTCTTACGCCCTACCTGCAGGGCCAGTTTTCCCTATATAAACTAAGGTAAACTTAACTCCCTCCCCAAGGGGAAACCTGAGACCCCAGGGTCATATAATTCGCAATTTTTGTAAAGGACCTTTAGACCTTTCTATCTGTGAAGAGTATTTGATTCCATCACACTGTGAGTGAGAAGATTTTTGAATTTTTTGTCAATTTTACCCCTTTTGGCCCCTCCCATAGCTCCCTGGGGGGTGGGGACCATATAATTTACAATTTTGATTTGCCTTATGCCTTAGAAGGTTTGTGCGAAATTTCATTGAATTTGCTTCGGTAGTTTTTGAGAAGTCGAAAATGTAAATTGTTTACGGACATACGACGGACAACGACTGACAAAAGGCGATTAGAATAGGTCACTTGAGACTTCGTCTCAGGTGACCTAAAAAGGCATTGGATAGATTGGTCGGGTTACTCAAAGATCATTCATGTATATGGATATGGAAATATTTAAACCTTATTCAAATCTATAATTCCCAGAGGCCGCAGTGACCGAGTTGTTAAGATGTCTCGACATATACCACAAACCTTCCACCTGCAGGTAGGGCGTTAGAATTGTACCTGCTGCCTTTATTACATGATCGTAAAAGGCGACTAAATTTAGGCTCTTATCTTTTCTTTTCTTCCTAACCGACTTTATCTTTCCTAATGCCTCCCTTGGTACCGCCTCACTTTTGGCTTTGAGTTGAGCGTTTTCCCCTGTGAGGAACGCTATGGGTTATGTCCCCTGGCCATGACACGCCAAAGTCTATGAAAGTGGTAGTTTCTGCTCCTGGTTAACCCGTCAGTATAATGTGACCGGTGTCTTGCGTTGTGTCTTCGGCGGCATGCCTCAGTGATATATCACTATACAAAGGGCAACAGTTCCACTATACAAGAAGACACGCATGAATATACCGCAGTCTCCCACAACTCACACATTGCACAACATACACAGAACACACCACATTCACGGGAGGCCGTCCTTACATGACAATCTCTGTTAATAGGACGTTAATAAATCAAACAAACAAATTGTGCTTCTACATGTACCATTTGTGTCAATTCTATTCTAAAAATAATTGTAAAATAGTATTTTAAAGATCATGTCAAGTGCAAATAATAACATATACACACATGTAATCATGTGGAAAGCGCGCTGCCAATTCCAAATTGAATCGTTTGATTTATTGAAATATTTTTAAAATGAAAAATGCAATATAAGTCGTGTCACCAGTAAAACGAGAAAATTAGTGAACCGCGATTATTAGTCATACAGTGAACAAAACCGACTAGTTAGGTGACAAGGTGAGGGTGTACTAAAAATGCAGGTCATGGGACATACACATGTCAGTGATACGGAAGAAATGATAAGTGATTATTTCCCCGAGGAGCAAACACAAGATACTATCTAATGTCGTTATGGATGAATAGCAAATTTGCACTGAATGTCGTATTTAAAGTAAATGTAGTAAATAATGTAAATTGGCCTACGTTAGCGGGAAAAATGATGTTAGATTAGATAAGATGTTATTACCATGTCGACGAGAAATAGGACGATAGTTTAGTCACCCATTCAACCCTTATAATATATAGTTTATCATGAATCAAAGAAGCTTTTCATTTATTGCTTATTAGTATTTTAATAATGTATCGATGTTTATACAACAATGAACTAGAACAATCGTATGGCTGCGACATGCCATTCCTAAACATTGGCGCCACTCATGATTTGATTAATACATATTAAGCAAAATAATAAATATTGAACTAGGAGCCGCAAAGTATGGCATTATGCCCTACGCCCCGCAGTTGGAATAAAACCCAAATACATCAAGGTCAAAGTAACAATTATTCAAGTACAACTTTAAATATATACGAGTGTTGTAACATTTATATTTACGGTTTATATTTACTACAATTATCGCGTTCAAAAAGTCCATTAATAATAACTAGTTCATAGGGAAATAACTCCGTAATTTAACGTCAAATTAAGCTGATTTTCAAACCCGTTTGAGATCTTTCCAGTCTACACACGAAAATTCATTAAACTTAGTTCACATTTACTCAAGTTATCGCGTTCACAAGGTCCAATATTAATCATTAGTGCTAAGGGCAATAACTCCGTAAACTATAGTCGAATCAAGCTGATTTTCGGACTCGTTTGAGATATTTCCGTGCAGGTAGGGCGTTAGAAATGTACCTGCTGCCCCTATTGCATGATCATAAAAGGTAAGTTAATTTAGGATCTTATCTTTTCTCTTCTTCCTTAATGACTTTATCTTTCCTAATGCCTACCTTGGCACCGCCTCACTTTTGGCCTAAACTTAACTAAGCATTAGCATTAAACCTAAGCTTAAACCTTTCAATGGTGGTACTAATGTAAAATAAACATTTCTCCTGTTTTGATTGAGAGAAAATTCCAAACTTATATATATTCATGTTTTTGTGGGTGAAAAAATAATATGGATTTTAAACATGAAGACACAACATGAATATACCGCAGTCTCCCAAAACACGCATCTCGCACAACATACACGCAACACACCGCATACATGGGAGGCCGTCCTTACATGACCATAGCTGTTAATAGGACGTTTATTAATCAAACAAACAAACAAGGTAAGGTTTATTCTGTTAAACTTCCAATGAACAGTCAGGGTAAATGTTGTGATTTGAGGGTGTAGCTATACGTTGGAAGGCATATTTAGAAATTAATACCATTTTATAGTGATTTTTCACTAGAATATGTTGCTTGGACCTACTTTAAATAACCATACCTATGAAATTGAAGATACTGAATGTAGGCAACAATAACAGTAATAGCAGTGAAACACACGTTCTTAGACATTACATAGTATCTTTCAGTATATTATAGAAGAAACAGAAAGTTCGCGGATGTAAATTTTGGAAGTTATATATGCATCAGATCGAGTAATTTATTGAAAACCCTAAGGTTTAATTAATTAAGTTAATCATATGGTCAGACAAATATGTTTGATGCCTTACAAACGATACCAAGAACATACTTTATGCACTGTAACGTTTTTGATTTATTGCATTTTGAATGTTTAGATGGAAACATATCGACCAAGATACCAAGCAACACACGCCCTGAGACTGGTATTCATTTGGTCATAGATTGATTTGGATTCAACGACTTTTCGTTCAGTTAATTTAATAACATTAGACGACGGAAACTTCTGAGGGGCAATATCGACATCTAATTTCAGACTCCTATACGAGTCTTCGCAACTTCAGCCCTCGAACTAGGAACAAGTTTAGCGCTTAATTACGAAGTGAAAAACTTGCCAGAAGTTCAAAAACATGTATCAGCAGGAATCAGTAGTTATCCATGAACACATCCTGATATAAGAATAGGTATGACAAAATATCAATCCACGGAATAATCACACATTTTATAGGTGACCCAAAGTAATTATGTACGTTCACTGAATAATCTAGGTTAGATCCTATTTCAAATTTTCGTCATTTCCGGTTTATGAAGTTAAAGCACGGTGTATCAAGCGAAAAGATAACAGTGATAACCAAGGTTGTTATAGCACGAATGTATAACAGTGATAACCAAGGTTGTTTATAGGCACGGAAATATGTATTTTTTTATCAATTCTGGTTAATTCTGGAAATGTTTAAATAAATTAATGTATATTATGTAAGATATTTTGTAGATAATGATATTTATTTTTCCATCACCATCCCGTAATTTGTAACTACCGAGTAAAAAGGCGACCGGCTCGACTTAAAAAACTGTTGGGGGCAAAGAAATGTCTAAAGACAGTATAAAAGTGCAATACTGACTTTTTGTATTTCGGAATTAATATGATTTGGATAATTCTTTCAGTATGTGAAAGGTAAGTGTAAACACAAACCTGAAATTTTGTATTTATATGGAGCCCATTTCTTCGTCGTGTGAATCCTGGTGTCGATTGTTAGAGGTTAGGCACGACGTAATAATCAAAAAACATTGCTGGAGTATTCGTTTAGTGTGTTTGTTGGAATCTAATGTAACTGTACTTATTTTGCACAATAAAAAACGCGCAAGAGTCATATAAAACCATCGTGGAATAAAAGGTATGTAAACTATTATAAAGAAATTTATTTAGCACAAATAATATGTACGAGCCAGTCCTGCAGGTAGGGCGTTAGAATTGTACCTGCTGCTCTATTGCATGATCGTAAAAGGCGACTAAATTTAGGATCATCTTTTCTCTTCTTCCTAACTGACTTTATCTTTCCTAATGCCGTCCTTGGCATCGCCTCACTTTTGGCCTTGAGTTGAGCGTTCGGCCTGTGAGGAAGGACGACTGGTTCGCCCGTTGTCAGTATAATGTGACCGGGTGAGGTGTGTTGCTTTGTGTCTTCGGCAGCATGCTTCAGTGATATAGCACTATAAAAAGGGCAATAGTTCCACTATACAAGAAGACACAACACGAATATACCGCAGTCTCCCAAAACACGCACCTCGCACAACATACACGCAACACTACGCATACATGGGAGGCCGTCCTTACATGACCATAGCTGTTAATAGGACGTTAATAAATCAAACAAACAAACAAACAAATGTACGGAGGAAAAGCGCTAAAATAACGAATCTGATAAAAATGTCTGTTTGTAGTATCTAGAAATATTTAGTTGGGTTGAGCGTTCGCCCCTGTGAGGAAGGCTCTGGGTCCTGTCCCCTGGCCGAGACACACCAAAGTCTAAAAAGTGGGTAGTTTCTGCTCCTGCTTAACGCTCAGCATACAGGGAGTGGGACGACTGGTTCGCCCGTTGTCAGTATAATGTGACCAGGTGGGGTGTTGCTTGGTATCTTCGCGGCATGCTTCAGTGATATAGCACTATAAAAAGGACAAAAGTTCCACTATACAAGAAGAAACAACATGAATTAACCGCAGTCTCTCAAAACACGCACCTCGCTCAACATTCACGCAACACACCACATACATGGGAGGCCGTCTTTACATGACCATAGCTGTTAATAGGACGTTAATTAATCAAACAAACGAAACCAAAACATAGTATTTGAAAGTGTTGAAAAGCGTTTAATTAAGCATGTTACACACACAATTTATGGCATATATGGGAAGCCATCCAGTAACAACACTGGCTGTTTATAGGACGATAATTTTAACAAATAAGAAAATTTCTCATCAAATGATACAAATATTGTGTAAATTTTACATATCATCAACCATCTTTACGTTTACATTTAAAAACAAGAGGTTCATGGGCCTTAACGGTCACCTGAGTTCAGATACAGAATGAAACAAAGACATGCATATAAACATTATATATTTGCCCATCAGGCCCTTGAAGTAAGTCAGTGATTTTATAAATTTGACTTTTTAATCCATGAAGATTATTTGGTTCCATCAAATCTGTAAATTCAGAAAAAGGTTTTCGAAATGTTATCCATTTTGATCCCTTTTGGCACCACCCCTCTGGCCCCTGGGGGTCCGCCAGGACCAATATGGATATAATGTTAAAATGCTATCTCAAGCTAATAATTCTACCCAGATTGACTAATTTCCTATGAAAACTATAGTAAAATTTAGCGGACAATCTGAGATCCCAGGGCACGAAATTCACATTTTTTGTAAAGTGCCTTAAGACCTTCCAATCTATCAAGAATATCTGCATGGTTCCATCTAATCTGTGAATTCAAAAAGACAATTTTTGAAATTACCATTTTGACCCCTTTTGCTCCGCCCCTCTGGCCCCTGGGGGTCGACAAGACCAAGATAAAGTTGTAATGTTATCAGTATAATAATCTACCCAGTTGACAATTTCTATGAAAAATAGGCAAATAACGTTTATAAATGTGTTTTTCTTATATTAGCTAAAGAAAACATGACCCCCTCCCCAAGGTCATATAATTCACAATTTTTGTAAAGGACTTTAAGACCTTGCCATTTATGCAGAGCATTTTGATTCTACCATTTCCAGTATTTAAGATTTTTAAAGTTTTAACCTGTTATGCTTCAGTGATATAGCACTATAAAAAAGGCAAAAGTTCCACTATACAAGAAGACACAACATGAATTTACCGCGGTCTCCCGAGACACACACCTCGTACGGCATGCGCGCAGCACACCGCATGCATGGGAGGCCGTCCTTACATGACCATAGCTGTAGCCCTGCAGGTAGGGCGTTAGAATTGTACCTGCTGCCCCTATTGCATGATCGTAAAAGGCGACTAAATTTAGGATCTTATCTTTTCTCTTCTTCCTAACTGACTTATCTTTCCTAATGCCTCCCTTGGTACCGCCTCACTTTTGGCCTTGAGTTGAGCGTTCGCCCCTGTGAGGAAGGCTCTGGGTTCTGTCCCCTGGCCCGAGACACACCAAAGTCTATAAAAGTGTAGTTTCTGCTCCTGCTTAGCGTTCAGCATACAGGGAGTGGGACGACTGGTTCGCCGTTGTCAGTATAATGTGACCGGGTGGTGTGTTTTGCTCGGGTCTTCGGCGGCATGCTTCAGTGATATAGCACTATAAAAAGGGCAACCAGTTCCACTATACAAGCAGATACAACACAACATACCACAGTCTCCCAAAACACGCACCTCGCACAACATACACGCAACACACCGGCTACATGCGGAGGCCGTCCTTAAATGACCATAGCTGTTAATAGGGACGTTAATAAATCAAACAAACAAACAAACAAAATAACTAGGACGTTAATTATTCAAACAAACAAACCTATTTGCCCCCTTTAACCCCGCCCCTCTGCCCCGAAGGGGTTGACCAGGACCACTATACATACGATATAAAAGTGTTATCTCAGGCTAATAATACTGAACAAGTTTGACTCATTTACTATAAAATTGAGCAAAAAAATGCTTCATAAATTTGTTTTCCCTTTATTAACTATAGTTAACTTAACCCCCCCCCAGGGGAAAGCTGAGACCCAGAGGTAATATAATTCACAATTATTGTAAAGTACTTTAGGACCTTTTATCTATGAAGAGTATTTA
>SAYR01044136.1:636383-648218 GCA_004382745.1 Argopecten irradians irradians
AGAATGATCTGGTCACTATCAACAACAATTCCAAAGCGAAAATTGAACACACATTAGGGACGCGTTATCCATGATTCATGTTTAAATAATCCCAGAACTATTCACTAGTTCCTTTCTGTATAATTAATGTGATTTCAATAATTAGTCCGTTCGGGTTAATTTTCATAATGGGGAACATATTTTTTTCGTGAAGCTCACAACCTTGATTCAGTGTTTCTGGACAGGAATTTAAGATGTATATATACAATTATATACTATATATAAAATATTACTTCATAGTATAGATTATTATGTTCAATAAATGCCTGTATAGACCCTTCAAAACATGTAAAAACATTATATTTTTCTCTCCTAACAACATAACGGTATGATAATATGCATGAAAACATTATAAGAATTTGCCCAATGATGAGATAAATATGACTTTTTTTCCCGGTTTGCGGGCCATTTTGCGATTTCCCACCTATAATTTCGACATTCGCCCAGCACAAAAATATTGATGTGCACTTTGGATTCCTTGACATCAAGAAACATGGGATTAGACTCCAAATCACACCCGTCTATGAGAAATACTAAAGGATTGTCGAATTTTCCCCAAGGGTAAGAGCTCCACTACCCACCTGGATCTTGTTATACACACCCTATAGACATGGAATAATCAAACAGAGGAAAGAAAATTTAGGGTAAGGGCAAAAATTTGCTAGTTAGCAACTGGTACCAGTAGCGATTTAAAGAATTGCATAAATATTCCCAAATTGAGCCTTCGCCTCCCCTGTCTCCATGGAGGCAGGAGCCAAAAAAGGATTTTTCCGGTCAATGTATATTGCTAAACTAAAACATAGATAAACGTTACCGTCCAGGTTTCATTTGCCTGTATCCATATCACACAGTAAACATCAACGTTAGTACTGAGGGCAAGGCGTGTAGACACCAGAACATGTGCAGTGGTCGGGATATCCCCACAGTTGGCGAGATCTTAAATAAAATGAAAAAAAAGAATATATTAACAGCGACATTTTGATAAGTGTGCAAGTCGTCGGTTATGATATCAAGATAAATTTGCGATATAACAATATCAAATATGGGATTAGAGTGTTGTTGTTTGATTAATTAACGTCCTATTAACAGCTATGGTCATGTTAGAGCGCGCCTCCATGTATGCGGTTGTTGCGCGTATGTATGTGCGAGGATGCGTGTTTTCGGGAGACTGCTGTATATTCATGTTATGTCTTCTTGTATAGTGGAACTATTGCCCTTTTTATTGTGCTATATCACTGAAGCATCCTGCCGAAGACACCAAGCAACACACACCACCCGGTCACATTATACTGACAACGGGCGAACCAGTCGTCCCACTCCCTGTATGCTGAACGCTAAGCAGGAGCAGAAACTACCACTTTATAGACTTTGGTGTGTTCTGGGCCAGCGGACAGAACCAAGAGCCTTCCTCACAGGGCGAACGCTCAAAAGTAAGAGGCGAGAGTGAGAGCATTGCCATATAAGTCCGTTATGCTATAATTTATCGCCTTTTACGATGCTCATAACGTACATGATTCAATATTGGAATGAGTGCATATTGCAAGGTTAGGTCCCTATATTACCTGTATTTCCGAATAAAATAAAAAAACTTAACTCCCTCCCCAAGGGGAAACCCGAGACCCCAGGGTCATATAATTCGCAATTTTTGTAAAGGACCTTTAGACCTTTCTATCTGTGAAGAGTATTTGATTCCATCACACTGTGAGTGGAGAAGATTTTTGAATTTTTTTGTCAATTTTACCCCTTTTGCCCCTCCCATAGCTCCCTGGGGTGGGACCATATAATTTACAATTTTGATTTGCCTTATGCCTTAGAAGGTTGTGCGAAATTTCATTGAATTTGCTTCGGTAGTTTTTGAGAAGTCGAAAAATGTAAATTGTTTACGGACATACGACGGACGACGACTGACAAAAGGCGATTAGAATAGGTCACTTGAGACTTCGTCTCAGGTGACCTAAAAAGGCATTGGATAGATTGGTCGGGTTACTCAAAGATCATTCATGTATATGGATATGGAAATATTTAAACCTTATTCAAATCTATAATTCCCAGAGGCCGCAGTGACCGAGTTGTTAAGATGTCTCGACATATACCACAAACCTTCCAACTGCAGGTAAAGCGTTAGAATTATACCTGCTGCCTTTATTACATAATCGCAAAAGGCGACCAAATTAAGGCTCTTATCTTTTCTTTTCTTCCTAACCGACTTTATCTTTCCTAATGCCTCCCTTGGCACCGCCTCACTTTTGGCTTTGAGTTGAGCGTTTTCCCCTGTGAGGAACGCTATGGGTTATATTTCCTGGCCGTGACACGCCAAAGTCTATAAAAGTGGTAGTTTCTGCTCCTGGTTAGCCCGTTGTCAGTATAATGTGACCGGGTGGGGTGTCTTGCATTGTGTCTTCGGCGGCATGCCTCAGTGATATAGCACTATAAAAAGGGCAACAGTTCCACTATACAAGAAGACACGCATTAATATACCGCAGTCTCCCAAAACACACACATTGCACAACATACACAGAACACACCACATTCACGGGAGGCCGTCCTTACATGACAATCGCTGTTAATAGGACGTTAATAAATCAAACAAACAAATTGTGCTTCTACATGTACCATTTGTGTCAATTCTATTCTAAAAATAATTGTAAAATAGTATTTTAAAAGATCATGTCCAGTGCAAATAATAACATATACACACATGTAATCATGTGGGAAAGCCTCGCTGCCAATTCCAAATTGAACGCTTTGATTTATTGAAATATTTTTAAAATGAAAAAATGCAATATAAGTCGTGTCACCAGTAAAACGGAAAATTAGTGAACCGCGATTATTAGTCATACAGTGAACAAAACCGACTAGTTAGGTGACAAGGTGAGGGTGTACTAAAAAATGCAGGTCATGGGACATACACATGTCAGTGATACGGAAGAAATGATAAGTGATTATTTCCCCGAGGAGCAAACACAAGATACTATCTAATGTCGTTATGGATGAATAGCAAATTTGCACTGAATGTCGTATTTAAAGTAAATGCAGTAAATAATGTAAATTGGCCTACCGTTAGCGGGAAAAAATGATGTTAGATTAGATAAGATGTTATTACCATATCGACGAGAAATAGGACGATAGTTTAGTCACCCATTCAACCCTTGTAATATATAGTTTATCAGGAATCAAAGAAGCTTTTCATTTATTGCTTATTAGTATTTTAATAATGTATCGATGTTTATACAACAATGAACTAGAACAATCGTATGGCTGCGACATGCCATTCCTAAACATTTGGCGCCACTCATGATTTGATTAATACATATTAAGCAAAATAATAAATATTGAACTAGGAGCCGCAAAGTATGTGCATATTTGCCCTACGCCCCCAGTTGGAATAAAACCCAAATACATCAAGGTCAAAGTAACAATTATTCAAGTACAACTTTAAATATATACGAGTGTTTGTAACATTTATATTTACGGTTTATATTTACTACAATTATCGCGTTCAAAAAAGTCCATTAATAATAACTAGTTCATAGGGATTAACTCCGTAATTTAACGTCAAATTAAGCTGATTTTCAAACCCGTTTGAGATCTTTCCAGTCTACACACGAAATTCATTAAACTTAGTTCACATTTACTCAAGTTATCGCGTTCACAAGGTCCAATATTAATCATTAGTGCTAAGGGCAATAACTCCGTAAACTATAGTCGAATCAAGCTGATTTTCGGACTCGTTTGAGATATTTCCCTGCAAGTAGTGCGTTACAATTGTATCTTCTGCCCCTATTGCATGATCATAAAAGGTGACTTAATTTAGGATCTTATCTTTTCTCTTCTTCCTTACTGACTTTATCTTTCCTAATGCCTACCTTGGCTGCCCCTGCAGGTAGGGCGTTAGAATTGTACCTGCTGCCCCTATTGCATGATCGTAAAAGGCGACTAAATTTAGGATCTTATCTTTTCTCTTCTTCCTAACTGACTTTACTTTCCTAATGCCTCCCTTGGCACCGCCTCACTTTTGGCCTTGAGTTAGTGAGCGTTCGCCCCTGTGAGGAAGGCTCTGGGTTCTGTCCCCTGGCCGAGACACACCAAAGTATATAAAAGTGGTAGTTTCTGCTCCTGCTTAGCGTTCAGCATACAGGGAGTGGGACGACTGGTTCGCCGTTGTCAGTATAATGTGACCGGGTGGGGTTGTGTTGCTTGGGTGTCTTCGCGCCATGCTTCAGTGATATAGCACTATAAAAAGGCAATAGTTCCACTATACAAGAAGACACAACACGAACATACCGCCAGTCTCCCAGTTACCCCAACTCACCTCGCACAACATAACACGCCAACACGCAACACACCGCATACACGTGAGGCGGTCCTTACATGACCATAGCTGTTAATAGGACGTTAATAAATCAAACAAACAAACAAACAAGCCTATCTTGGCACCGCCTCACTTTTGGCCTAAACTTAACAAAGCATTAGCATTAAACCTAAGCTTAAACCTTTCAATGGTGGTACTAATGTAAAATAAACATTTCTCCTGTTTTGATTGAGAGAAAATTCCAAACTTATATATATTCATGTTTTTGTGGGTGAAAAAATAATATGGATTTTATACAAGAAGACACAACATGAATATACCAGTCTCCCAAAACACGCATCTCGCACAACATACACGCAACACACCACATACATGGGAGGCCGTCCTTACATGACCATAGCTTTTAATAGGACGTTAATTAATCAAACAAACAAACAAGGTAAGGTTTATTCTGTTAAACTTTCAATGAACAGTCAGGGTAAATGTTGTGATTTGAGGGTGTAGCTATACGTTGGAAGGCATATTTAGAAATTAATACCATTTTATAGTGATTTTTCACTAGAATATGTTGCTTGGACCAACTTTAAATAACCATACCTATGAAATTGAAGATACTGAATGTAGGCAACCATAACAGTAATAGCAGTGAAACACACGTTCTTAGACATTAAATAGTATCTTTCAGTATATTATAAAAGAAACAAAGTTCGCGGATGTAAATTTTGGAAGTTATATATGCATCAGATTGAGTAATTTATTGAAAACCCTAATGATCAGACAAAGATGTTTGATGCCTTACAAACGATACCAAGAACATACTGTATGCACTGTAACGTTTTTGATTTATTGCATTTTGAATGTTTAGATGGAAACATATCGACCAAGATACCAAGCAACACACGCCCTGAGACTGGTATTCATTTGGTCATAGATTGATTTGGATTCAACGACTTTTCGTTCAGTTAATATAATAACATTAGACGACGGAAACTTCTGAGGAGCAATATCGACATCTAATTTCAGACTCCTATACGAGTCTTCGCAACTTCAGCCCTCGAACTAGGACATAAGTTTAGCGCTTAATTACGAAGTGAAAAACTTGCCAGAATGTCAAAAACATGTATAGCAGGAATCAGTAGTTATCCATGAACACATCCTGATATAAGAATAGGTATGACAAAATATCAATCCACGGAATAATCACACATTTTATAGGTGACCCAAAGTAATTATGTACGTTACTGAATAATCTAGGTTAGATCCTATTGAAATTTTCGTCATTTCCGGTTTATGAAGTTATACCACGGTGTATCAAGCGAAAAGATAACAGTGATAACCATTGTTGTTTATAGGCACGGAAATATGTATTTTTATCAATTCTGGTTAATTCTGGAAATGTTTAAATAAATTAATGTATATATATGTAAGATATTTTGTAGATAATGATATTTTTACTTTCCATCACCATCCCGTAATTTGTAACTACCGAGTAAAAAAGGCGACCGGCTCGACTTAAAAAACTGTTGGGGGCAAAGAAATGTCTAAAGACAGTATAAAAGTGCAATACTGACTTTTTGTATTTCGGAATTAATATGATTTGGGATAATTCTTTCAGTATGTGAAAGGTAAGTGTAAACACAACCTGAAATTTTGTATTTATATGGAGCCCATTTCGTCGTCGTGTGAATCCTGTGTCGATTGTTAGAGGTTAGGCACGACGTAATAATCAAAACATTGCTGGAGTATTCGTTTAGTGTGTTTGTTGGAATCTAATGTAACTGTACTTATTTTGGCACAATAAAAAACGCGCAAGAGTCATATAAAACCATCGTGGAATAAAAGGTATGTAAACTATATAAAGAGAATTTATTTAGCACAATAATATGTACGGAGCCAGTCCTGCAGGTAGGGCGTTAGAATTGTACCTGCTGCCTCTATTGCATGATCGTAAAAGGCGACTAAATTTAGGATCTTATCTTTTCTCTTCTTCCTAACTGACTTTATCTTTCCTAATGCCGTCCTTGGCATCGCCTCACTTTTGGCCTTGAGTTGAGCGTTCGGCCCTGTGAGGAAGGACGACTGGTTCGCCCGTTGTCAGTATAATGTGACCGGGTGAGGTGTGTTGCTTTGTGTCTTCGGCAGCATGCTTCAGTGATATAGCACTATAAAAAGGGCAATAGTTCCACTATACAAGAAGACACAACACGAATATACCGCAGTCTCCCAAAACACGCACCTCGCACAACATACACGCAACACTACGCATACATGGGAGGCCGTCCTTACATGACCATAGCTGTTAATAGGACGTTAATAAATCAAACAAACAAACAAACAAATGTACGGAGTGAAAAGCGCTAAAATAACGAATCTGATAAAATGTCTGTTTGTAGTATCTAGAATATTTAGTTGGGTTGAGCGTTCGCCCCTGTGAGGAAGGCTCTGGGTCCTGTCCCCTGGCCGAGACACACCAAAGTCTATAAAAGTGGGTAGTTTCTGCTCCTGCTTAACGCTCAGCATACAGGGAGTGGGACGACTGGTTCGCCCGTTGTCAGTATAATGTGACCAGGTGGGGAATGTTGCTTGGTATCTTCGGCGGCATGCTTCAGTGATATAGCACTATAAAAAGGACAAAAGTTCCACTATACAAGAAGAAACAACATGAATTTACCGCAGTCTCTCAAAACACGCACCTCGCTCAACATTCACGCAACACACCACATACATGGGAGGCCGTCTTTACATGACCATAGCTGTTAATAGGACGTTAATTAATCAAACAAACGAAACCAAAACATAGTATTTGAAAGTGTGAAAAGCGTTTAATTAAGCATTGTACACACACAATTTATGGCATATATGGGAAGCCATCCAGTAACAACACTGGCTGTTTATAGGACGATAATTTTAACAAATAAGAAAATTTCTCATCAAATGATACAAATATTGTGTAAATTTTACATATCATCAACCATCTTTAACGTTTACATTTGAAAACAAGAGGTTCATGGGCCTTAACGGTCACCTGAGTTCAGATACAGAATGAAACAAAGACATGCATATAAACATTATATATTTGCCCATCAGGCCCTTGAAGTAAGTCAGTGATTTTATAAATTTGACTTTTTAATCCATGAAGATTATTTGGTTCCATCAAATCTGTGAATTCAGAAAAAGGTTTTCGAAATGTTATCCATTTTGATCCCTTTTGGCACCACCCCTCTGGCCCCTGGGGGTCCGCCAGGACCAATATGGATATAATGTTAAAATGCTATCTCAAGCTAATAATTCTACCCAGATTGACTAATTTCCTATGAAAACTATAGTAAATTTAGCGGACAATCTGAGATCCCAGGGCCACGAAATTCACATTTTTTGTAAAGTGCCTTAAGACCTTCCAATCTATCAAGAATATCTGCATGGTTCCATCTAATCTGTGAATTCAAAAAGACAATTTTTGAAATTACCATTTTGACCCCTTTTGGCTCCGCCCCTCTGGCCCCTGGGGGTCGACAAGGACCAATATGGATAGATATGTTGTTAAATGTTATTTCAGTATAATAATTCTAACCCAGTTTGACATATTTTCTATGAAAAATAGGCAAATAACGTTTATAAATGTGTTTTTCGTATATTAGCTAAAGAAAACGTGACCCCCTCCCCAAGGTCATATAATTCACAATTTTTGTAAAGGACTTTAAGACCTTGCCATTTATGCAGAGCATTTTGATTCTACCATTTCCAGTATTTAAGATTTTTAAAGTTTTAACCTGTTATGCTTCAGTGATATAGCACTATAAAAAGGGCAAAAGTTCCACTATACAAGAAGACACAACATGAATTTACCGCGGTCTCCCGAGACACGCACCTCGTACGGCATGCGCGCAGCACACCGCATGCATGGGAGGCCGTCCTTACATGACCATAGCTGTAGCCCTGCACACACCATACATGGGAGGCCGTCCTTACATGACCATAGCTTTTAATAGGACGTTAATTAATCAAACAAACAAACAAGGTAAGGTTTATTCTGTTAAACTTTCAATGAACAGTCAGGGTAAATGTTGTGATTTGAGGGTTAGCTATACGTTGGAAGGCATATTTAGAAATTAATACCATTTTATAGTGATTTTTTCACTAGAATATGTTGCTGTGACCAACTTTAAATAACCATACCTATGAAATTGAAAGATACTGAATGTAGGCACCATAACAGTAATAGCAGTGAAACACACGTTCTTAGACATTAAATAGTATCTTTCAGTATATTATAAAAGAAAACAAAGTTCGCGGATGTAAATTTTGGAAGTTTATATGCATCAGATTGAGTAATTTATTGAAAACCCTAATGATCAGACAAAGATGTTTGATGCCTTACAAACGATACCAAGAACATACTGTATGCACTGTAACGTTTTTGATTTATTGCATTTTGAATGTTTAGATGGAAACATATCGACCAAGATACCAAGCAACACACGCCCTGAGACTGGTATTTATTTGGTCATATATCGATTTGGATTCAACGACTTTTCGTTCAGTTAATTTAATAACATTAGACGACGGAAACTTCTGAGGGGCAATATCGACATCTAATTTCAGACTCCTATACGAGTCTTCGCAACTTCAGCCCTCGAACTAGGACACAAGTTTAGCGCTTAATTACGAAGTGAAAAACTTGCCAGAATGTCAAAAACATGTACAGCAGGAATCAGTAGTTATCCATGAACACATCCTGATATAAGAATAGGTATGACAAAATATCAATCCACGGAATAATCACACATTTTATAGGTGACCCAAAGTAATTATGTACGTTACTGAATAATCTAGGTTAGATCCTATTGAAATTTTCGTCATTTCCGGTTTATGAAGTTATACCACGGTGTATCAAGCGAAAAGATAACAGTGATAACCATTGTTGTTTAATAGGCACGGAAATATAGTATTTTTATCAATTCTGGTTAATTCTGGAAATGTTTAAATAAATTAATGTATATATATGTAAGATATTTTGTAGATAATGATATTTTTACTTTCCATCACCATCCCGTAATTTGTAACTACCGAGTAAAAAAGGCGACCGGCTCGACTTAAAAAACTGTTGGGGCAAAGAAATGTCTAAAGACAGTATAAAAGTGCAATACTGACTTTTTGTATTTCGGAATTAATATGATTTGGGATAATTCTTTCAGTATGTGAAAGGTAAGTGTAAACACAACCTGAAATTTTGTATTTATATGGAGCCCATTTCGTCGTCGTGTGAATCCTGTGTCGATTGTTAGAGGTTAGGCACGAACGTAATAATCAAAACATTGCTGGAGTATTCGTTTAGTGTTGTTTTGTTGGAATCTAATGTAACTGTACTTATTTTGGCACAATAAAAAACGCGCAAGAGTCATATAAAACCATCGTGGAATAAAAGGTATGTAAACTATATAAAGAGAATTTATTTAGCACAAAATAATATGTACGGAGCCAGTCCTGCAGGTAGGGCGTTAGAATTGTACCTGCTGCCCCTATTGCATGATCGTAAAAGGCGACTAAATTTAGGATCTTATCTTTTCTCTTCTTCCTAACTGACTTTATCTTTCCTAATGCCGTCCTTGGCATCGCCTCACTTTTGGCCTTGAGTTGAGCGTTCGGCCCTGTGAGGAAGGACGACTGGTTCGCCCGTTGTCAGTATAATGTGACCGGGTGGGGTGTGTTGCTTTGTGTCTTCGGCAGCATGCTTCAGTGATATAGCACTATAAAAAGGGCAATAGTTCCACTATACAAGAAGACACAACACGAATATACCGCAGTCTCCCAAAACACGCACCTCGCACAACATACACGCAACACTACGCATACATGGGAGGCCGTCCTTACATGACCATAGCTGTTAATAGGACGTTAATAAATCCAACAAACAAACAAACAAATGTACGGAGCGAAAAGCGCTAAAATAACGAATCTGATAAAATGTCTGTTTGTAGTATCTAGAATATTTAGTTGGGTTGAGCGTTCGCCCCTGTGAGGAAGGCTCTGGGTCCTGTCCCCTGGCCGAGACACACCAAAGTCTATAAAAAGTGGGGTAGTTTCTGCTCCTGCTTAACGCTCAGCATACAGGGAGTGGGACGACTGGTTCGCCCGTTGTCAGTATAATGTGACCAGGTGGGGTGTGTTGCTTGGTATCTTCGGCGGCATGCTTCAGTGATATAGCACTATAAAAAGGACAAAAGTTCCACTATACAAGAAGAAACAACATGAATATACCGCAGTCTCTCAAAACACGCACCTCGCTCAACATTCACGCAACACACCACATACATGGAAGGCCGTCTTTACATGACCATAGCTGTTAATAGGACGTTAATTAATCAAACAAACGAAACCAAAACATAGTATTTGAAAGTGTGAAAAGCGTTTAATTAAGCATTGTACACACACAATTTATGGCATATATGGGAAGCCATCCAGTAACAACACTGGCTGTTTATAGGACGATAATTTTAACAAATAAGAAAATTTCTCATCAAATGATACAAATATTGTGTAAATTTTACATATCATCAACCATCTTTAACGTTTACATTTGAAAACAAGAGGTTCATGGGCCTTAACGGTCACCTGAGTTCAGATACAGAATGAAACAAAAGACATGCATATAAACATTATATATTTGCCCATCAGGCCCTTGAAGTAAGTCAGTGATTTTATAAATTTGACTTTTTAATCCATGAAGATTATTTGGTTCCATCAAATCTGTGAATTCAGAAAAAGGTTTTCGAAATGTTATCCATTTTGATCCCTTTTGCCCCACCCCTCTGGCCCCTGGGGGTCCGCCAGGACCAATATGGATATAATGTTAAAATGCTATCTCAAGCTAATAATTCTACCCAGATTGACTAATTTCCTATGAAAACTATAGTAAATTTAGGGGACAATCTGAGATCCCAGGGCCACGAAATTCACATTTTTTGTAAAGTGCCTTAAGACCTTCCAATCTATCAAGAATATCTGCATGGTTCCATCTAATCTGTGAATTCAAAAAGACAATTTTTGAAATTACCATTTTGACCCCTTTTGGCTCCGCCCCTCTGGCCCCTTGGGGTCGACAAGGACCAATATGGACCAAAATTTCTATGAAAAATAGGCAAATAACGTTTATAAATGTGTTTTTCTTATATTAGCTAAAGAAAACATGACCCCCTCCCCAAGGTCATATAATTCACAATTTTTGTAAAGGACTTTAAGACCTTGCCATTTATGCAGAGCATTTTGATTCTACCATTTCCAGTATTTAAGATTTTTAAAGTTTTAACCTGTTATGCTTCAGTGATATAGCACTATAAAAAAGGCAAAAGTTCCACTATACAAGAAGACACAACATGAATTTACCGCGGTCTCCCGAGACACACACCTCGCACGGCATGCGCGCAGCACACCGCATGCATGGGAGGCCGTCCTTACATGACCATAGCTGTTAATAGGACGTTAAT
>SAYR01044136.1:653897-694527 GCA_004382745.1 Argopecten irradians irradians
AAGTTGTTTAAGATGCCTCGACATATACCACAAACCTTTTCCAACTGCAGGTAAAGCGTTTTAGAATTATACCTAGCTGCCTTTATTACATTACATCGCAAAAGGCGGACCAAATTATAGGCTCTTATCTTTTCTTTTACTTTCCGAACCGACATTTATCTTTCCTAATGCCTTCCCTTCGGCCACCGTCCTCACTTTTGGCTTTGAGTTGAGCGTTTTCCCCTGCTGAAGGAACGCTATGCGGTTTATTTTCCTGGCCGCTGACACGCCAAAGTCTATAAAAGTGGTAGTTTCTGCTCCTGGTTAGCCCGTTGTCAGATATTAATGCTGACCGGGTGGGCGTCTTGCACTTGTGTCTTCGGCGGCCTATGCCTCAGTGATATTAGCACTATAAAAAGCGGCAACAGTTCCACTAAACAAGAAGACACGCATGACATATACCGCAGTCTCCCAAAACACACACATTGCCAACAACATACACAGTTAACACACCACATTCACGGGAGGCCCGTTCCTTACATGACAATTCGCTGTTTAATAGGGACGTTAAATCAAATTCAATACAAACAAATTGTGCTTCTACATTGTACCATTTGGCCTTATCTTGCTGTCAATTCTATTCTAAAATAATTGTAAAATAGTATTTTAAAGATCATTCCAGCTTGCAAATAATAACATATACACACATGTAATCATGTAGGAAAGCTCCGCTTGCCAATTCCAAATTTGAACCGTTTGATTTATTGAAATATTTTTAAAATGAAAAAATAGCTATATAAGTCGTGTCACCAGATAAAACGAGAAAATTTAAGTTGAACCGCGTTAGTCATCACAGTGAACAAAAGCCACAGAGTGGACAAGGTGACGGTGTAACTAAAAATGCAGGTCATGGGACATTTACACATGTCAAGCGATACGGAAGAAATGATAAGTGATTATTTCCCCGAAGGAGCAAAACACAAGATACTATCTAATGTCGTTATGGATGAATAGCAAATTTGCACTGAATGTCGATATTTAAAGTAAATGCAGAAATAATGTAAATTAGCGCCTACGTTAGCGGGGAAAAAATTGATTTAGATTAGATAAGATGTATATTACCATATCGACGGAGAAATAGGACGATAGGTTTAGGTCACCCATTCAACCCTTTGTTAATATATAGTTTATCAGGAATCAAAGAAGCTTCATTTAGCTTATTAGATTTAATAATGTATCGATGTTTATACAACAAATGAACTAGAACGAATCGTATGCTGCGACATTGCCATTCCTAAACATTGCGCCACTCATTGATTTGCATTTAATACATATTAAGCAAAATAATAAATTACTTGAACTAGAAGCCGCAAAGTATGGGCATTATGCCCTACGCCCCGCAGTGGAATAAAACCCAAATACATTCAAGGTCAAAAGTAACAATTATTCAAGTACACTTTAAATATATACGAGTGTTTGCTAAACATTTTATTTTACGGTTTTATATTTAACTACCAATTATCGCGCTTCAAAAGAAGTCCTTAATACTGTTCGAGATAATGTATTTAACGCATTATGATTTTTCAAAACCCGTTTGAGATCTTTTCCAGCTCTACACACGAAATATTTCATCTAAAACTTAGTCACATTTTACTCAAGTTTATCGCGTTCACAAGGATCCAATATTTATCATTAGTGCCTAAGCGGATATCGTAAAACTATAGTCGGAATCAAGCTGATTTTCGGACTTCGTATTTGAGATATTATCCTGCAAGTATGTGCGTTTACAACTTGTATCTCTGCCCCTATTGCATGATTCATAAAAGGTTGACTCTAATTTAGGATCTTATCTTTTCTCTTCTTCCTTACTGACTTTATCTTTCCTAATGTCCTACCTTTGGCTGCCCCTGCAGGTAGGGCGTTAAGAATTGTACCTAGCTAGCCCCTATTGCATGATGTAAAAAGGCGACTAAATTAGGATCTTATCTTTTCTTCTTCTCTAACTGACTTATTCCTATGCTCCTTGGCACCGCCTCACTTTTTGGCCTGAGTTGGAGCTCTCGCCCTGTGAGGAAGGCTCTAGGAGTTCTGGTCCCCTGGCCGAGACACACCAAAGTTAATATAAAAGTTGGTAGTTTCTGCTTCCTTGCCTCTAGCCGTTCAGCCATACAGGGCTAGGGACGACTGGTTCGCCCGTTGCAGTATTAATGTGACCGGTATGCTGGGTGTGTTGCTTGCGTGTTCTTCGGCGGATGCCTTCAGTGATATAGCACTATAAAAAGGGCAAAATTAGTCCAACTATACAAGAAGACACAACACGAACATACCGCAGTCTCCCAGTACAGTCACCTCGCACAACACATACACGCAACCCACACCGCATACACGTGAGGCGGTCCTTACATGACCAATAAGCTGGTTAAATAGACGTTAATAATCAAACAAACAAACAAACAAAGCCTATCTTGGCACCCGCCTCACTTTTGGCCTTAAACTTAACAAAGCTATTTAGCATTAAAACCCTAAGCTTAAAACCTTTCAATGTGGGTACAATGCTAAAATAAACATTTCTCCTGTTTTTGATTTGAGAGAAAAATTCCAAACTTATATATATTCATGTTTATTGTGCTGTCAGATCGTGAAAAAATTAATCATGGCGATTTTATACCAAGAAGACACAACTATTGGAATATACCAGTCTCCAAAACACCATCTCGCACAACCATACACGCAAACCACCCACATACATGTGAGACCGTCCTTACATGACCATAGCTTTTTTAATAGCGACGTAATTAATCAAACAAACTAACAAGGGTAATGGTTTATTCTGTTAACTTTCAATGAACAGCAGGCCGTAAATTTGTGCTTGAGCCGGTTAGCATATACGTTGGAAGAGCATAATTTAGTAAATTAATACCATTTATAAGTTGAATTTTCACTAGGATATGTTGCTTGGACCAACTTTAAAATAACCATACCTATGAAATTGAAAGACTACTGAATTGAGGCAACCATTACAGTCAATAGCAGTGAAAACACACGTTCTTAGACACTTAAATAGTATCTTTTCAGATTATATTATGAAAAGGAAAAACAAAGTTCGGCGGATGTAAATTTTGGAAAGTTATATATGCATCAGATTTGGAGTAATTTATTGAAAACCCTAGATGCATTCAGACAAAGATGTTTTGATGGCCTTACAAACGATACCAAGAAACATACTGTATGCACTGTAACGTTTTTGATTTATTTGCATTTTTGATTATGTTTAGAATTGGAAACATATCGACCAACGAAGTACCAAGCAACACACGCCCTGAGACTTGGTATTTTATTTGCCTCATATTTATCGATTTGGATTCAACGACTTTTGTTCAGTAACTTTAATAACATTAGAGACGGGAAACTTCTGTACGGGGCAATATCGACATCTAATTCAGACTCCTATACGAGTCTTCGCAACTTCAGCCCTCGAACTAGGACACAAGTTTAGCGCTTAATTACGAAGTGTGGAAAAACTTGCCAAGAATGCAAAAACATGCTACAGCAGGAATCAGTAAGTTATCCATGAACACATTCCTTGATATAAGAAATAGGTTATGACAAAATATCAAAATCCACGAATAATCACACATTTATACGTTGACCCAAAGTAATTATGACGTTTACTGGGGGGGAATAATCTAGGTCTAGATCCTATTGAAATTTTCGTTCATTTCCGGTTTATGAAGTGTATACCACGGTTGTTATCAACGCGAAAAGATAACAGTGATAACCATTCTTGTTTATAGGCACCGGAAATATGTCTATTTTTATCAATTCTGCGTTAATTCTGGAAATTTTAAATAATTAATGTATATATATGTAAGAATATTTTGTAGATAATGATATTTTTTACCCTTTCCATCACCATCCCGTAATTTTAACTACGAGGTTAAAAAAAGGCGCATCCGGCTCGGACTTAAAAAACTGTTGCGGGGCAAAGAAATGTCTAAAGGCAGTATAACAAGTGCGAATACTGACTTTTTGTAAATTTCGAGAATAATATGATGGATGAAATTCTTTCAGTATGTGAAAGGTAAGTGTAAAACACAACCTGAAATTTGTATTTATAATGGAGCCCATTTCGTCGTCGTGTGAATCCTGGCTCGATTGTTAGGAGGTTAGGCACGAACGTAATAACAAACATTGCTGGAGTAGTCGTTTTAGTGTGATTTGTTGGAATCTACATGTAACTGTACTTATTTTGGCACAATTAAAAAAAGCGCCATTAGCAGTCATACTAAAAACCATCGTGGAAATAAAAGGTATGTAAACTAATTAAGAGAATTTATTTTAGCACAAAATAATATGTACGAGCCAGTCCTGGCAGGTTAGGGCGTTAGAATTGTACCTGCTGCCCCTATTGCATGATTCGTAAAAGGCGACTAAATTTAGGATCTTATCCTTTTCTCTTTCTGTCCTAACTGACTTTATCTTTCCTAATGCCGTCCTTGGCATCGCCTCACTTTTGGCCTTGAGTTGAGCGTTCGCCCCTGTGCAGGAAGGACGAACTGGCTTCGCCGTTGGTCAGTATAATTTGACCGCGGTGGGTGTGTTGCTTTGTGTCTTCGCAGCCATTGCTTCAGTGATTATAGCACTATTAAAAAAGGCGCAATAGTTCCACTAACCACAGAAGACACAACACGAGATATACCCGCGGTCTCCCAAAACACGCCACCTCGCACAACAGACACGCAACACTACGATACATGGGAGGCCGTCCTTCACATGACCATAGCCTGTTAATAGGACGATTAATACAATCTCAACAAACAAAACAAACAAATGACGGAGCGAAAAGCGCTAAAATAACGAATCTGATAAAATGCTCCTGTTTTGTTAGTATCTAGTAATATTTAGTTAGGTTGCAGCGTTCGGCCCCTGTGAGGAAGCGGCTCTGGGTCCTGTCCCCTGGCGAGACACACCAAATCTATAGAAAAGTGGCGTAGTTTCTGCTCCTGCTTAACGCTCAGCACCTACAGGGAGTAGGACGACTGGTTCGCCCGTTGTCAGTATAAGGTGACCAGGTGGGGTGTGTTGCTGGTATCTTCGCGGCATGCTTCAGTGAATATAGCACTATAAAAAGGGACAAAAGCTTCCACTATACAAGAAGAAACAACATGGAGTATACCGCAGTCTCTCCAAAACACGCACACCTCGCTCAACATTCACGCAACACAACCACATACATGGAAGCCCGTCTTTACATGGACCATAGCTGTTAATTAGGACGTTAATTAATCAAACCAACGAAACCAAAACAATAGTATTGAAAGTTGTGAAAAGCGTTTAATTAAAGCATTGTACACACACAATTTATCGGCATATATGGGAAGCCCTCCGAGGTAACAAAACACTGGCTGTTTATAGGCACGATAATATTTAATCAAATAAGAAAAATTTTCATCAAATTGCATACAAAATATGTGTAAATTTTACATATCATCAACCATCTTTAACGTTTTACATTTAGAAAAAAGAGGTTCATGGGCCCCTTAACGGTCACCTGAGTTCAGATACAGAATGAACAAAAGACATGCATATAAACATATAATATTTGCCCATCAGGCCCTTGAAGTAAGTCAGTGATTTTATAAAATTTGACTTTTTAATCTCCATGAAGATTATTTGGTTCCATCAAATCTGTGAATTCAGAAAAAGGTTTCGAAATGTTATCCATTTTGATCCCTTTTGGGCACCACCCCTCTGGCCCCGGGGCGTCCGCCAGGACCAATATGGATATAATGTTAAAATGACTATTCTCAAGCTAATAATTCACCCAGATTGACTAATTTCCTATGAAAACTATAGTAAATTTAGGGGGAACAATCTGAAGATCCCAGGGCCACGAAATTCACATTTTTTGTAAAGTGCCTTAAGGACCTTTCCAATCTATCAAGGATATATCTTGCATGGCTTCCATCTTAATCTGTGAATCAAAAAGACAATTTTTTGAAATTACCCATTTTGACCCCTTTTGCTCCGCCCCTCTGGCCCCTGGGGGTCGACAAGGACCAATATATGGACCAAAATTTCTATGAAAATTAGGCAAATAACGTTTATAAATGTGTTTTTCTTATATTAGCTAAAGAATAACATGACCCCCCCCCCAAAGGTCATATAATTTCACAATTTTTGTAAAGGACTTTAAGACCTTGCCATTTATGCAGAGCATTTTGATTCTACCATTTTCCAGTATTTAAGATTTTTAAAGTTTTTAAACCTGTTATACTTCAGTGATATAGCACTCATAAAAAAGGCAAAAGTTCCACTATACAAGAAGACCACAACATGAATTTACGCGGTCTCCCGAGACACACACCTCGCCACGGCATGCGCGCAGCACACCGGCATTGCATGGGAGGCCGTCCTTACATTGCACCATAGCTGATTAATAGGACGTTAATTAATCAAACAAACAAACCTATTTGCCCCCTTTAACCCCGCCCCTCTGCCCCGAGCGGGGTTGACCAGGACCACTATAACATACGATATTAAAGTTTATCTCAGGCTAATAGTACTAAACACAGTTTCGACTCATTTACTATAAAATGAAGCAAAAAATGCTCATAAATGTGTTTTCCCTTTATTAACTATAGTTAACTTAACCCCTCCCCAGGGGGAAAGCTGAGACACCAGGGTAATTATTAATTCACATTATTGTAAAGTAATTTAGGGACCTTTCTATCTATGAAGAGTATTTAATTACATCACATCTGTGAGTGCAGAAGAATTTTGAAATTTTAGTCAATTTCACCCCTTTTGGCCCCTCCCATTAGCTCCCTGGGGGATGGCGCCATATAATTCAATTTTTGATTGGCCTTATGCCTTAGAAGGTTTGTGCAAAATCTTATTGAAATTGCCTTCAGTAGGTTTTGGAGAAGAAATCGAAAATGTAAATGTTTATGGCCATACGACGCACGACGTATGACGACGGACAGAAGGCGATTAGAATACGTCACTTGAGACTTCGTCTCAGGTGACCTAAAATGTTTAGGTTTCGCAAATAACCTGTTTTTTTCAATAAAATTATCGAAAATTCAGACTAAACAGAATTAATGATGGACGGTTACAATCGGAAAGTTTTGAATAAAAAAATCAAATGAATAGGTCATCTTCATGAACTCGAAACTGTAATCGAACTACTCAAATATCATCACACCTTGTTTTGACACCATATTTATATTTACATTGACAGTAACCGGAAGGTAAATAATGAAATTAAAAACACAGACATTGCATCATAACACTCAAAGCATATCTGACATTTACGGAGCATTTAAATTAGATAAATATGTATACTTACTGGGAAAGTTGACTACCTCTGGTGTTGTAGGTGACGTTGATGAAGTCACCCCATCATCTTGGTAGCACACCTCATCACTGTTACATTTTACATTCCCCTTTTTGCTGCTCGTTACGAAAACGTACAGGCATGTCGAGGTATGCCCGCAAGACGATGCACACCCAATTTTCGTACTCAAAGTCGACGTCGATATCAAAGATCTAGCTGATTTCTGAATAATAGTCTTTGTAACTACTTTATACTCACTATCAGTAAGTACGGCCAAATTTAATTGAAGAACCAATGTCAAAATATAACATATAAAATGGATTTTACGACTCTATAAACTTCGAGATTCTTAACCAAATCATCCATTACCACCTCGCAAAGAGTAACTTTATATGTATTTCGGATTTAAACACCAGATAGACTTATCAATATCAATGCTATACATATAGTGAAGTGCTGTTAATATTAAAATGTTTGCAATGCATAAAAACTTGCTCTTAGGCTCACACACCATTCGCTGTTGGAATTTCCATCTCGATTGGGATACACCTTATGGAAGGTGTCTCAGTCTCTGTTATTGTGTTAATAATATAATATTAATATTAGCTTGGCTTACATGTGCTCAGAATGGTATACTGTGTATGTCAATTGTGTAACGATCGTAATGATAAGTGATCAAAGAGACCCAATTATTTATCATGTTGCAAATAGCTAGGGAATATTTTTCTATGTTTGGTAAGATATCATGTTTAATGATTGATACCTAGACAGCAGGTATGCCACAGACAACTTTCCATGTTCTTTTCACACTTAAAAGAATCTACATCACTAAATTACTTCCATATTTTACTCTAATAGTCTAAAACATGGATTACATTTTTAGGCCAAGGGCTACGAACAATATAAACCAATTTAAACCCTAACCATTTTAGCATCCGAATACAGGAGTAACTGGACGACTGGTTCGCACGTTGTCAGAATAATGTGACCGGGTGGGTTTGTGTGCTTGGTTCTTCGGCGGCATGCTTCAGTGATAGAGCACTATAAAGTGCAACAGTTCCTCTATATACAGTCTCCCTAAACACGCACCTCTTACTACAAACACACAAACACACCACATTCATGGGAGGCCGTCCTTATATGGCACTGGCCAGTTTATAGGGACAACACTTAATCAAAACAAACAATTCCATGGGGCTATTTTAAAAGTTGGTTTTCAACAGTGTATGTATTACAATAAACTATCCCCCTGGTAGTATCTTTTTAGGTACAAATCAAATTGTATCAAAAATAGAAATCTATCGTATTGCATTCAACACCCAACCATATATACTTTTATAAACGTTTTTCATTACTTTTTAATATATCATTAAATAAATCCTTGTACACATCTTATCGATACCTTCTCAACTTTTCAACCGGAATTGGTTTCTCCCTTTCCCCGAGTCTTTTTAATCATATATGTAAGTGCGTTTCCTGTTTCAGGATTTTGGCCTATGAATTTTTGCGGTAAATGACTCGCTTTACATTTGTTTTGCTTTAATTTTATGATAATTGTCTTTCTTCATTTTAACCAAACAATAATGAAGTGTTTCAAGCTTGTTGTTTATATACAAAGCATCGTTATTGACACTTGTTTGACTTCAACTGTGTAAGGAGAGGTAATTTGATTTTAATCTGGTTATAATATTAACTAAGTCATTGTACTTCCTAAATATACCTAAAGTCTTTGCCGAGTTGTAATTCCTTTTATTGTATACTTCCATAAACAGATGAACGTTTTCCCGAAAAGTATATTAAAGGCAGAGGTCAGTAAATACTAAATACATAATGTACTATTTTGTGAAGATATTTCCAGTTAAATTCCTTAATTTTATTACTGATTGCAGTTCATTTTTTTGTAGTACATTTCCCCATTTTATTTCACTTTTTTGCAAAAAGACCATTGAATGATAATCAGTGTAATGTTTTAGTTTCAAGAATTTTTGAGAAATTTCGAAATTTTCTACAATTTCCGGATTTGATTCACTTGGTTCTGGTCTCCGGAGCATTAATATCTTTGAGTATTCTGGAAAAAATTGGGGGAATGGGGTCACGTCAGGATGACCTTTGGAAATGAAGTATAACGCCGAACACACCACCATGAAATTTTAGCCAATTTAACCACTTTTGGCCCCGACCTTAAGGCCTCTGGGGATCAGTCATGGAAAATTTATTAATATGATTCCATTACCATCTCAAAAGGATAATTCTGACAACTTTTGATTTATTTACAACTTCCAAAATATACTTCTGAAATTCTGGAACTGATAGAATCAAAAACTCTTCATAGATGGAAAGGTCTGAAGGTCCTTTACAAAAATTGTGAATTATATGACCCTGGGGTTTGATGTTTTTCCCTGGGTAGGGGGTCAAGTTTACTATATTTTATATAGGAAAACTCATTTATGAACATACAAATGTAATTTGCTTATTTTCATAGGAAATTAGTCAAACTTGGTTTAGAATTATTAGCCGCGATAATATAGCATTTTCATGTCGTGTCCAAGAGGGGTGGGGTCAAAATAGCTAAAATTCTTCTTCCTAATTTATGGAATCGATGAACTAAATAATCTTCATAGATTAAAAAGTCAAATTTATGAAATCACTGACTGACTTCAAGGGCCTGATGGGAAAAATATAGTGTTTATATGTCTCATTCTGAATCCGAACTCAGGTGACCGTTAAGGCCCATGAACCTCTTGTTATACTGTTTTGATTGTCTTGGCTACTCACATGCCAACTTTTATACTTTCATCAAAAATTGTTATTTGTTATTTCATAACTTTCCGGATATTGCTTACGAAAATGCTAACTAATTCCGACTACGGAAATGAACGCTACTTTGAATAAAACTGACTAGGTACTTTTTTCAGGTGTTCCCGATTGAAATTTTATTTTGATTGTCTTGGCTACTCACATGCTTAAGTTTATATCAACGTGTTGTTTCGTTACTCCTCTAAGTCTCGCCTACAAAAATCTTGAAAAAATAACGGAAGTAGATACCCTTTTTGAATGGTTTCCTGTTTAATTCCTACTTTTGGTTGTCTTATATAGCTACTCGTATGCCAGCTTCCATGCTTTAATCAAAAGGTGCAGCTTGATATTTCATTAGTTTTTGTTTAGTTTCACCACGTAAATGGCGACCATCTTGCGATGGCTCCCGCCATATTTTTCTTTAAAATAGTCATAACTACTTGCATACCAAGTTTCGTACTTGTATTATAAAAAATGATTTTCCAATTCTTTTGGCCATATGCCGCTCTATTAACGGGGGCGAGCGGTGGGAGACCAAAAGTGAGGCTGTTTCAAGAAAGACGTTAGGAATGACAACGTAAGTTAGGAAGAGAAAAGATAATATCCTAACTTCAGTTGCCTTTTAAAACCATGTAATATGGCCAAAAACACGCACTTCATACTTTGTTTGTTTGTTTGTTTGAGTTTTACGGCCTATCGACAACTAAGGTCATTTAGGGCCAAACTACAAGTCAGGCATTAATATCAGGATAAAAGATAAGGGTAAGAAAAGGCAAGTAAGGACTAAAACACAGATTGTAAACGTTTATTTGATAAAAAAGGTTTGCATGGGATAAAATAGTTTTGGCTAAAACACATGAGAAAACTCATGCACAATGTTTATGAAAACGATGAAATGTTGAGTTGATACGATGTATGATGAGAAAACGTTCATATTTTGCTTAAAATACCGATCTCTTTGAGATAATTAAAAATACGATTATGTCTCATGGCATGAAACAAAGTGTACATGTCGGAGACATTATAGTATTTATCTCGTATGTGTTTAAAATCAACACAATGCAATAAAACATGCTCCACTGTGAGAGGAGAATCACATGCATGGCATGTAGGAGGATCCTCCCCTCTCAATAGATAGGAATGTTTAAAATATGTGTGTCCAGTTCGGAGCCGAGAGAGAACAACTTCCTCTCTGCGGTCTCTCCGACTGGACAGTTTAGGATTAAGTGTAGGTTAAATTTTAAACAGTTTATTGTTTGTTTCGGTAGACCACCTTTGTTGCCAATGGTGTTTGATGGCTGACTGAATTGAAGGTTTAATGTCGGTGTATGGTATTTTCAAATCTGTTTGTGCTAGGCGAAGAGCAGTCTTAGCTGCTTTATCAGGCTGTTCATTCCCCTTTATACCCACATTACTGGGAATCCAGAGATAAGTAATTTGAGTTTTAGAAGATAATCGAAATGTTCGAATTAGAGTATTTCTAGGGCTTCTTGATTTCAAAGCCTGAAGAACCGAAAGTCAGTCTGAACAGATGATTGCCTTTTCAATGCGGTGTTCTTCGATGTGGTCAAGAGCCAGACCGATAGCACAAGCTTCCGCAGAGAAAATGGAAGCAACATCTGGAAGTCGAATAGAGGAACAGTGATTAGATGTACAGCATGCTGCCGCAACTTTATCACCATCTTTTGATCCGTCAGTGTAGATCTGAACATAATCAGGGAAAGCCCTAATGCACTCCCGAAAGGAGGATTTGTGTTCTTCGGGTAATGCACTGGACTTTGCCCTCTCATGCAAAGATAAATTGATATCGGGTGTTTGAATGAGCCATGGTGGTACATCCGATACCGTGTACTCGTCAATGGTGTCGAAATTTACATTTAGTTCCAGCAAAAATTTTGAAATTCTGATGCCAAATGTTGGTATGAGCTTTTGATTTTGTGTAAATATTTCTTGATGTTGTGGATTGAATACAGGGTTAAATGCGGGATTTTTGGGTTGGATTTCAGTTGAGCAGCATACTGTAAGGATAATTTCTTTCGTCGATCGTCTAGATGGCTCATTAGCTTCCACATGGAGACTATTCACAGGTGTTGTTCGCACTTCATACGTACACGCATCACATCGCATACATTGGAGGTCATCCTGACATTACACTGAGTGTTAATAGGACGTTGAGTGTAATCAAATACAAAAACATATTATCACAAACAAGTTCACAAGGTCAAAGAGGTTAAACGACATGTGAATAAATGAGAGGCCTAAAGAGCTGACATTGTGCCTATAGCATGATGTTATGAAGGACTACCACGTTTTTTTTCCAAGTAGTGCCCTTGACCTTCATTCCATGTCACAAGGGTCAGATAGTCTTTATTATATAATGACTTACTGGACTTGCTACGGAATTTATTTCATCTAAATGTTGTATATATTAATTATCAGGTGGCCGTTAAGGCTCATAGGGCCTCTTGTAGATTTATGTTACATTATAGATATTCCTAGCATTGCCACAACCACGAGAGACGTTTGTTTGTTTGTTTGATTTATTAACGTCCTATTAACAGCTATGGTCATGTAAGGACGGCTTCCCATGTATGCGGTGTGTTGCGTGTATGTTGTGCGAGGTGAGTGTACTGGGAGACTGCGGTATGTTCGTGTTGTGTCTTCTTGTATAGTGGAACTATTGCCCTTTTTATTGTGCTATATCAATGAAGCATGCCGCAGAAGACACCAAGCAACACACCCCACCCGGTCACATTATACTGACAACGGGCGAACCAGTCGTCCCACTCCCTGTATGCTGAACGCTAAGCAGGAGCAGAAACTACCACTTTTATAGACTTTGGTGTGTCTCGGCCAGGGGACAAAGCCCAAAGCCTTCCTCACAGGGGCGAACGCTCAACTCAAGGTCAAAAGTGAGGCGGTGCCAAGGGAGGCATTAGGAAAGATAAAGTCAGTTAGGAAGAAGAGAAAAGATAAGATCCTAAATTAAGTCGCCTTTTACGATCATGCAATAGGACAATGACGTCACCTGCAATAGGACAATGACGTCACCTATGTATGATTTACGGTGCAACTTACGGACGACGTTGCTTTTAATGATAATCAATACCTACCCGCAATGCCTCATAACTCTGATATATACAAATATACTATGAGTTTGCTATCTAACCAAGACATTCTTTGCTGCATTCAACACGAAACGAAGGAAGTCTTGTTTGTCTATCGTCAGTATATATTATTATCATTAGGATGGTTTGGTAGGTGAATAATGGAAGAGGGTCTCTGCATTATTCCATCTTTGAAAATTGCAGAGGTATCTACCTTGCGGATAGGTATCGTACCGTATCGTTGAATAACACTACATCGTATAAAGAAAAGGACAAGCTTTTTATTGGATAGCTTTTCAAATACAATAAGAACTGACACAAATACAAATTATGCATGTCAAGCAAAACATATTGATTAAAGTGAACAGTTGGGCAAGGATGGCTAAAGTCGGTAAAAATGGTGTGAAAGTAACCAGTATAATTTCTTATGAAATAGAAAAATAAAATCTCTCGTCAGAATCTATCTGCGTTCGAAGAAATTAATTTAAAGTATAGGAATCCTAAAACGTCCTCCCGGCTGACTATGTCCGTGGTTACATTTCCACGCAGCCTCGCTTTCAATGCTTTCAACTTTTCTTTCTTTTAATGGTCAGAACTGGGAAACGTAAGCAGAACTTGACCGTCGTATTAATATGATAACTTTTGGAAGGCCAATGAACGCATTTAGACTGATAATCTTTGCCCTACTATTCACTTTAAAATAATTTAAAAAACTAACTAAAATTACTTACACATTACAATGCATATGGTGATTTATGCCAGTCATTTATACCTTGGGTATTTCTATTCGATTTCGGATGGTAAGCAGACTGGAGCAGTACATGACTACGATGTTATACGGCCTGCATGTCGTAAATATCGTAAGACATATGTGTAATAATAATATTATGACGTCGCATGCATTTTTGATGTCATAATCTATATATGACTTTGTATGATTGTCTCAGTGGACGGAAACGTCACATTCGAATCGGATTTCTGCTGTTTTGTAAAGAGACGAAATCTAAAATTTTACTTATATTTCTATAAATAAAAGCTATATGATTAATATAATCTTACACTTGTGACTATGTGGTATGAAAATTATCGAACTCGTTAAATATGCAGTTTCTACACCTTGCTACACCAATTGAAAACGTCATTTCGCCCAGTATACATATACATTTAGCTTTATTGTGCTCTTTGTGCGAGATGACTACGTAGACGAACAAAATACTGACAGCTTTTTCAAACTATTTCGTACCCTGAAATTAACTGTCAATATTTTGCAAGCAGCAATTTGATTGGTCATTTCCACTGGTCACCAGAACGTGACTCCCTTATGGTAAGTTTTCATGTCAGATCCTCTTATCAAACGTAGTGATAATAAGGATCTGCATTTTATTCAGACTGTAATGCACCAATCTTTTATAATTCAAACACCTAATGAATAAACTATCACTTTTCAAAATTATGGACTTAGAAAAATAAACATTATTCTCTGCCAACATAGAAATAAGGCTATTAATCTTAATTCTGATTTATTTAATAATCATTTATTGGATTTTCTACCATTATCCATTCGAATGTGCAATCTTTATTAATGAAAGACATATACTAACCGATAGCTTGAAATTTTATGAAACTAACCACTTTCATAATTCTCTTACTGTTGCACTTAATGGTAGTATACAATGCCCATATAAATTTAATGCAAATATATTCAGATGTGTTTCATTTTTGAAAATTCATACCAAACGACTTATCTGATTTACTTATATGTATAAATACATACGTGTGTATGTGTTTATATATACCCGTTTACACTGTGTTTTGAAATTGTTTGGGTCTTCAAAATATCCAAATGTTCAAATATTTTTATTACTGTTTACAAACTTCCTGATTGTACGGCGATGGTAGATAGTGATGACGATGGTGATGTTTTGGGAGACTGCGGTATATTCTCGTGTCTTCTTGTATAGTGGAATTGTTGCCCTTTTTATAGTGCTATATCACTTAAGCATAATTTGTATTGTCTCTGGCTAGGAAAGGGCTCATATAGGCCTGGCCTGTTGTCGATTTCTGTTGATTTATTCAATGAAAGATATAGAATTATTGAACTCGTTGGATGAATTTCGTATTGCATAGCCACTTTTGTAAGATCCTCTATATAATCTCTGGATTGATTAATAGAATCTTACATGGGATTGTCAAATGGACAGGGATATCTACACCCGAGCGAAATATTTGGCTGATCAACCCGAGGCTTGCCGAAGGTTGATGGTCAAAATCTTTCACGAAGGTTGAGCTATCCCTGTCTACCTGACTGGCTATGGAAAATTCTTTTTCTCCCATCATCTAGCGCGTGTGAACTCTCTTTTCCTAACTAAAAGAGAACAAACAACTAAATAATTTTTACACAGATCACAGTGTTGAAGTTTGTTAAAGTTTTGTAATGTATTATTAAAAGAAAAGAATATATGAATGTTATTGTGTTCTATGATTAAAGACTAGGTCATATAACACTAGATAGAAAAAAGTTTGGGTCCTTCTGCTCAAACTCCAACCAGGGTAGCTATTTTGAAATCAGACGCATTTTGCACTAAATAATTTTGAAATTCAAATGTTTTACCTATTCATTATCAAAATTGATATTTTGAACCTAAATCTCAATCTGAAATTCCAAATTCATATAATGTTTATCTAGAAATAATTACCTATCAGAAAACATTTCACTTTTGAAATAATAAGCCAGCAAATCAGTGACCGGGTTAAAATTCTATCCTGGGCTCAATTTTGTATACACAGGTGCTATTTCGAAGGTATTTTTTTCATTTAGTTGGTTGTTCTCTAAAACACAGATATATCTTTTTCCTGACAACCGGGGAAAAACCCTGTCAAGTATGAGAGAAAAAGCCCCAAAACAAGCCATATGTAATATATCCTATAACAAAGTCACGCATCAAATAAGCAAACAATACAGATGATACACTGACAATACAATACTGAGTTAACATCATATAAAGAGAACAATAAAGAAGATGCTACATAGAAAAAAATGGACAATTTCTGTTAATTTATGTAGTTATTGGGAGTACATCTTCATCAATAACAATATACTGATTAACAGGATGACTTAATGTACTTTTAAGTTGCTCCACAAGAGAGTATATTAAAATATCGTCAATCGGACAATACTTGATGTTTAATTGTATTTATAAAGAATTCGTTTCATTTCCGGTCCCTTTGACAATAGTAAATTTATTCCATATAGGGAAAAATACCATGGTTTATTTGTCGGGACGCAATGTTTTGTAGGTTTTTTTCCCAATAATTTCAGTCTGAAGCAAGAGATCTTTTTTGTTGTATATATGTGATGTAAAGTAAACATTTTTATACAAATATCGATTCTTCTGCTCCTCTGTTTTGAAAATAAAACTCACCATTCGCAAAGAGTAACATTTCAAATGTATACGGTTATACATCAGATAGACGTATCAATATCAATGCTATACATATAGTGAAGTGCTGTAATATTAAAATGTTGCAATGCATGAACACTTATATAAACTGAATATATCGCTGGTGAAAAGAATTCAAAGATTTAGGGGGAACGTGAAGAAAGCGAAAGTTCACCACCTACGAAATTTTACAGCAAAATATGTAGTGATTTGTTCGCAGCCAGTGGTACAGATAGGATTTTCGCTAAGCAAGAGGCCAATGGGCCTTAGCGGCCATCTGACTATTGACACAAAACAACACAACAAAACATATTGTAGTGACAATCAATAAAAACAATACATAATAACTCTTAGAAGATCATGTAACTGATTCTAGTACCCTGTACCCTGTACCCTGTACCCTGTACACTGTACCAATGGCAGTCGGTAATTTTATTCCGAGTTATACTTGCATACCCTGTACCCTGTACCCTGTACCCTCTACCCTCTACCCTGTACCCTGTACATTACTCTCTACCCTGTACCCTCTACCCTGTACCCTGTACCCTCTACCCTCTACCCTGTACCCTCTACCAATGGCAGTCGGTAATTTTATTCCGAGTCATACTTGCATACCCTGTACCCTGTACCCTGTATCCTGTACCCTGTACCCCCTACCCACTACATGAGTTGCTATTACGGACTATCGGCTTGCGCATGCGCGGGTTATGACGTCTTAGATGTTCGAGTGAATTACAATAGATTATGAAGGAACCGTTTCAAGGAACATCTTATTACTTGATATAAAAGCAATTTTTCAATTACTTTCATACCAATGGCAGTCGGTAATTTTATTCCGAGTCATACTTGCATACCTTGTACCCCTGTACCCCTGTACCCTCTACCCTGTACCCCGTACCCTGTACCCTGTACCCCATACGCCCTGTACATGATTTGCTATTGCGACATGCGCATGCGTGGGTTATGACGCCTTATTTGTTCCAATGAATTACAAAATATTATAAAGGAATCATTTGAATGAACCTCTCATTACTCGGTTTTTCAATTTATCAATTCATTTCAATTCTTGATAGACTTTGGGTCAATGACCCATCTGTACAAAAATATATACATATACATTGTATACATATTTTTTACATTCATTATAACATAATTTAGATTGCAAAAAGTTGCTATATCTAGTTAACTTATTATATATACGCACAGTGTATTACTAGAAAGTTTTATATACTTTCACTACAGACGTTAAACTATGCGTTCATTCATAGTACTTATACTTGTAAATACACAAGTCAACATACAGAAATTAGGGAAATCCTGGTAATAATCATTTAGAGATTCTTAATCATATGCTTTTATAGATCACGTTTACTCGACATACATGTATGTAATGAGTTAAAAACTGTCTGACAGGCCTGATCTTTAATTCTTTCTTTTATGAAAGGCAAATATACAATAATAGTAGGTTATTGACGTACATGATGTAGCCATATATATCCAAATCGAAGTTTAAAGATGCTCCACCGCTGACATTTTTTCACTATCAAAAACAGGAGCAGGCGATTAAGTATTTTTCTTCGGTTACAAATGTTACTTACTTTAGACCATTACCACCATTGAAAAGTTTGAGCATATGATTTTACTTCAAGTTAAAAATATGAAAAATAATTTATTGCATCCCGAAAAAATTCCGTGACACTATATTCTATATGGAATGAAGTACTGATTGCGCATGCACCAAAGGCGAACTAAATTGTTATATATATATTGTGTTAATTAGGCATATATATACACGATTAAACACAAATTATTGTTCGAATGATGAATATCATTTATGCTCTGTCGGCGGTGGAGCATCTTTAAATAATTTTTCAAGCCAGTTCTGCTTTGGATTGTCTTTCTCGGCATCTATAATGTACAGTGATTTGTAAGTCTCGCTTAGAATACATTTGTCAGAATTCATCAATTCGAACCATATTTAACAATGTAGAAAGTTGAATAATCTTAAATGGAACATTTGTAATATATATATATATAGTATTCCATATTTCAGATGTCGGTAGATCACTGAAGCATGCAAACAGGGTATTCAAGGTTATTTTTATAATGCATTTTATTTCCGTGTTTCATCATTGTTATATGCTGATTATTTATCTTAAAAATAACACACACTCACCTCTAAACACTCTCTAAAGACACATTTAAAGATGGTTTTGAATGGTGGCTTGAAAAATCTGGTCACAAGCACATGTGCCGAAATTTATTCAACTTCGAGGTCAATCGGGAACCTTCGGCACTTTCCGTAAACGAGAACTGTGACGTAACCTTACCAGAACAAAACTTTTTTCCCGGTGCTCTATCTAACACGTTCGTGTTGCCGGTGTTTTAGTCACAGAGGTGCAAAGAAACCCATCCAAAACTGCGGATTTACAGGTATGTACCCTAAATGAATGTGATCCTTTACTAAAAGTATGAAAAGTATAAACCGTACTTGTTTTAACATTGCCCTAACGCCCTGGTATCTGTAAACAAAAACTATTATGCTTACTGTATCAGTCATGGCCACCAGAGGGCCCACATTACCACCCCTCCTTTAAAACATGTTATTAATCGTTAAATGTTTTGCAATGTTCATCCTTATAAGTTCTTCATTCTTAAATAAAAAACGTATTTATGTAGCAGAACTGTGTATTCTATTCTGATGACTTTCAGCACACCTTTTTACTTAAAAAGACGCCTGAGAGTCTGTCTCTGAAATAAGCGCGTGTAATCCCTCCTGTGTAGTGTGCATTGTACGGTCTCGTGCAAGTATATTTGTCTGCTAAATATAGAGATGTATTCAAATATTTGCATTTACTTGCCACTTCTACTAAAGAAACTTAATTAAACCAAGGCAAAATGATGTTTATGGGGGTATAACTGACATCCGAAACGTGACCATTATAACGTCACTAATGTTGATATGGTAACGTCAACTGATCACGTTTGACTAGATTTACTTCACAAAAGCATACACATCGAACCCCCTTTTTTTTACCTTCGATGAAAATCGCGGTTGTATATCATAAAAATATTGGATATAAGAAGACATTTCAATTAACAATTTCAGAAAAAAAATTCAACCGCTGTTTTCGGGGCAATACATACCGATTTGTGGAAATGCGCTTGAAATCACCTATACATGAATAGATTATTTTTTACTCCACCATCATTAGATGGAGACAAATCGCCTTTTGTCGGTGGCACGTAGTCCGGCCATCCGCTCGTTTACAATTCTTGTTACCACTATTTCTCAGAAAGTGCTAAACTAATCTTTCTCAAATTTGAGGTATGGTCACTTTCCGCCAGCCGCGACGTAGGCCGTGTACATCTCTTGCTCAAACTAAAATTACAGGTAAAATGTTATGTGACATATGGATCCCATGTCCATTCTATTTCGTTGTTCGCCATCCTCGATACTCCAGGGGTTACGATCACTTACGATCTCTACACCCCTGGACTATCTCATAGGGAAACTGAAGGCACTTCATGATCAGGGGAACAAATCTGAACCAGGCCCAGGCCTGCACAAATTTTCCTTTGATACTACAGGGAGAGTGACGCCCTACTTCAAAGTCACACAGTCAACCACAGTGTACCGTTATACGGCTCTTTTGATCTGCATCAAAGGACTAAATCACATGTTTTGTTTTTGTGCCTTCAATTTTACTATGGTATAGTCCAGGGGTGTTGTGATTTAGAGGATGGTTACGGCAAATTCATTCTTTAATTGTACATGTGATTTCACTACAATGTTTAGAATTCATATGATACATGAAAATTTATATTGGTGGGGCCGCGGTGGCCGAGTGGTTAAGATGTCCCGACATATTACCACAAGCCCTCCACCTCTGGGATGCGGGTTCGAATCCCAAGTGGGGCAGTTGCCAGGTACTGACCGCTGATCGGTGGTTTTTCTCCGGGTACTCCGGCTTCCCTCCACCACGTCCTTACATGACCCTGGCTGTTAATAGGACGTTAAACTAAAGTATTTTCATAATCTTTATTTGTAAATTTCATGTCGCCTGCAACGCAAGAGCGATAAATAGGTATCAATTATATGTCGGCGTCGGCGGCGTCCGGGAAAAGGTTTCCGTGCGATAACTTTAGTATTTATTGTCCGACGATACTGGTCAGAATCTGTTCCTATATGTAAGAGTAACGGGACTTTATTTAAAATCGACAAAACAGATAATTTTGTGGTTTCCGTGCGAAAACTTTATATATATATATATAATACAATTTTAACCAAAGTTTGTATACTGATTTATATCAATGAGATCTAGGAGTTACGGGACATTAACATCGTCAAAACAGATAATTCCTTGGAAACAGTAATTAACTTTTTTTGTGATGTTTAAAATTATATGTGCCGTAACCGGGCGATAATTTTGACATGCTATTTTTTCATCATTAATTTATTAAAAACCATAAGGTTTGATGAATAAAGCTGTAAAAATCATTCAAATGGCTTCAGATGACTTATAAACGTTAGTTATAACACAGAAATTTTGTACTGTTGTTTTTATGCCTTAAATATGTTTAAATGAAAACATACCTGCCTGCAGAAGTCACTTTACAATTGCTAAAAACATTGTAAAATTGTGTAATGAAATTTTAGACCACAATTTGGCTTCATGGTCTCACCGAATGCACTCATTTCACTTCACTATTGATGTAAATAATATTTTCAGCTCTTATTTGTACATGTAAAATTAAAACCTATGCATTGAAAGCACTGTAATTTTCAAAAAGTTGATAATTTTTGGTGCTGAATAACATATTAAAAGCTCATCTTGATACGTGTGTATGAAAAATACGGCACATATAACTTTAAACAGCTGTGCAGTCGACAAATCCACTTCCGTGGAATTTTGTTTTTATTTGAAATCATCTTTGATTCAAAATAAACATTTGATATGACAGAACATAGGAGTTCCATTGCTTGTAAAAATAAAAAAATAACAGTTAGATCTGGTAGTGATTCGAACACTGAACCTTCAGTATACGGTGCCACATCTCAACAATCATCCTCGGTCCCAGGTGTTATTCGCACTACCGCTTACTAACCCCTGGGAGCATGGGTACATTTGCAGTGGTTCTAAAAACTATTCATGATAATGTGTAACATGAGAGATATAAAAATACAAATGTATAAGCAGGACTGAATGGACAAGTATATATACATACTCTTAACATTTGTCTATTACACATCGTCCAATCGACTAGTTGAAATATGGTCACATCATGGTCACCTTTACTATGTATTTACTAAGCGAAAAGCACGCATATGTGTTCAACTATTTCTTTTAGTTCCGGGTAAGTCTTTAGATAATTGAATTAGTGATACTTCGAATAATAAAGATACTTTGATATAATTATAATCAATTTCACCTTTGGAAATTTGTGTATTTAAAATCAATTAAATAACAATAATCGGTTATTGTTACTTGCCATGCACTGTTACTGTTGATACACAGGCTTTTGAGTCTAATACTGGGTACACATATAGAGGACTTCCGTATAACAATAGTCAAAAGCCCGTGTATCACATGAAAAACTACGATATCGGTCTGGATATGCACTCACGCATGACACAGGTAAATCAGCCTTTACGTGCATAGTAATCATGACGTCGACATTGCGTATTGATTTGGAAAAAAAACCAATCCATTGGAAAGAAGTTTTGTTTGCAAACTGTCGATCCTCGTAGCGGATTCTCACAAAAGTTTGCAAACAAAATTTATTTCATAACCCGATAATGTTAAACAATGGTTACATCAATGCTTATAATAAATTTTTCCGACTACTTGATAACATAAAATACATTAAAACGTACGATTGCTTTGATTTCCCAATGGATTATGTTTTTTTTTTTTCAAATCAATAGGCAACATCGACGTCTCTATTGTGACTTTATGATAACGTCGGGTTTTCGCTCATTCTCGGATTTTTTCTTAGCATATGAAGAAAAAAGAATCTGTCAATCAGAAAGTCGGATTTAGTATAAAAACGCATAGAATTTATTTAATAAACCAATGAAATTAAAAATAGTTACATCAATGCTGAAATAAGATAAGTTAATTTCATAAGTTATACTCATTTCCATTAGTTAATTCTTTGAGGTTATTTTTCCATAGACCGAAAGAATAGTACGTCATATATACAAACAGTTTCGTGGGAAATTTTAAAAGCGGTACAGTCATTGACCAAATTGAATTTTTGGATAAGATATCAGTGCGTCGCAACTCAATTTGTTTTATTGTAAAAGTAAGTAAAATTATGGAAATTTATGTCTAATCAGTAACTGAGCGAGTTATCTGAATGAAATTATAATAACTATTCCCAATATTTTTAGGGGTTATGAAGTCATAGACAAAAAACGGAAGGACATGAAGTGTCTATGAAGAAGAATGATTTGTATATATCATCTACGTCCTTGAAATATGTAAACAAAGTGTACCAAATTATAACCGAAGTATCTCATAAGACACGAAATTTGATTGCATCCTCCTGATTTTAGCGGAGCCAATCAAACGACCAGGATTTGGATTATGAATTATTCATGATACCACGGCAAAATGCAGCCCCAGGTTCATGGGTTTAGTTAGCGATATTGTGACGAACACCTGTGACCGAGGATGATCAACCATCTGAGCTACGCAGACTTTTTACTGTAGTCTGTTCTGACATTAATTCATATGTAGTCTGGATGGTATTGAATCAAAATAGGTAATCAATCACGTTTTTCTCATTTTCGGCACGAACGCATTGTAGGGCCAATTTTGAGAACAAGATTTAATTTGTATTTTTATACATTGAGTAAAATGAAAATAAAAGTTGTTCCTATGACGCACTCTGTGTTAAAATTGTATTTTAAGAAGGAAAACCCCACTAAATGAAGTAAACCATACGATGATGCATCTTTGTGGCTATTTAAGTAATTACCTATTGTAATTTTTTTCTCAAATAAGATCATAAATTATATATCAGATGTGAATTACTTGTATTCAAAAACTTCATATTTTTACGTTTATTTTAATTTTTGAAAACGGCCACTTTTAGGTCGAAACTGGCTGATATGCGTCATACCTCTTTTATAGTTGTATTTTGATATTGATCAAATGATCAGTCAGTAAGATGACCGACGGTTTGTTATCTTGGAATTTGGTACTTGAAGTTATTTAACGCTACTTCTCAGAAGGTACCAATTGAAAGCCTCCATGTTTGCCATATTTGCATGATGCTATTTACAACCGCAACTGTAGATGTGTATGCTTTTGTAAAATCGAATCGGGTTAGTCAAAGATTCCTTGTACATGCTAAAAATATTAGTGTGTATAGTTGCATGGTTATTTGACGACAGAAACATTTTACGAACCCTATAGATTTATTATACTGAAATAAACATTTTTCGCATATTTTGCCAAACTTTACAATCTACAGTATCCATAGTAATACCTTATGGTAGCCCCAATGCATAAATACTTTTTCTTAACTTAGTTATTTTCAAGTACACATAAGTACGCATAATAAGTGATATATAGGCATACAACATAAACCTTAACTGATTACGTAGTCGAATAGATATGTTTGATAATATTGAAAACAAATATACATGTATGAAACAAATAAACTTAACATGATATAGTTTATCTCGCAGTGTTGATCAACATACAACGCATGATATTCTGATAACGTGATAAAAATGAGGGAATAGAAGTGTTTATCATCCGTGCCAGATCTCCTCTGACGTATTAGAGGTAAGTATAGTACAAAACTCACAAAAATATTTCACTGCAGAAGCAACTTGTTAGTGAATCTTATATTAGCGTATATTTGTTTCGTTATTTAAAAAGTAAAAAATTAATTACATGATTGTATAACAGTGCGAGTATGCTGTGGGAAGCTGCGACATAATGTTGGGTTATGCCTGGCGTCATATAAGCATACTGCAGCAGAAATCAAACAATACCCCTTACCCCATCCCCACCACACACGCACTCACATTTTGGATATCTAGTATCGCTAGATGTACTAATGATAAAGTTCTGCGTGAATAAGGCAGAATTCAAAGGGAATGCAGGTCGTTGTGATGCTTAATAATTAATTTTGAACCATTTATTATATTAATAAGGACTTGGGAATGGAATAAACAATCAGAAAATCGAATACATAATATATATTAGGTAATGGTCGCTTAGTATGAAATTCAAAGGTTAAATATATTACTGTGATGTTTTTAAAATAATACATCTGAAACATTCATTAAAGATGCGCCACCGCTGACAAATGGTATTTTTTCGCTATCAAAAACAGGAGCAGACGATTAAGTATTTTTCTTCAGTTGCAAAAGTTACTTACTTTACACCATTACCACCATTGAAAAGTTTGAGCTTCTAATTTTACTTTAAGGTAAAAATACGGAAAATAATTAATTGCATCCCGAAAAAATTCCGTGTCACTATATCCTATATGGAATGAAGTACTAATTGCGCATGCAACAATGGCGAAAAAAATTATTTTATATTATTTTCTGTGTTAATTAGACATATATATACACGATTAAACACCAATTATTGTTCAAATGATGAATGTTATTTATGCTCTGTCGGCGGTGGGGCATCTTTAAGTAGCCGTGAAATAGAAATATTAATCAGTGAATCAAATAGGTAATGGAGTAAGGACCTCGTTTTGATGTTATTCATCTTATGAAGTTCACTTATATGATGTAGACTATAACTTAATCCGATATGGATATCTTGATGCAGACTTTAGTTGCGCTTTGTTCTTGAACTTGAGGACTGGCAGGCATAAACACGTCATTCCTACAAAAAAATCTTACCGGTCCAACATTATAACAATGGAGTCAGAAGATGGCTTTGAACCCGTGCCATTCTTTATCGGATCGATGGATTATCAATCGTCAACGATGGCCACGTTCAAAGTCCCTCTACCAGATAGTTTTAACTGTACTAAGCCTGACAAATGGCCAACATGCTTTCAACATCCTGAGCGTTTCCGGATAGCGTCACAGCTAAACGGGAAGGAAAATAGCATTCTTATAAACACATCGCTAATGTATGCTTTAGGAAATGATTCAGAAGATATTTTGTTTAATATTTTCAATTGACGGAAAAAGATGCGACAAGATATAATGTAGTATTTAAGAATTTGGGGTCCATTTAGTTGAACGTGTGAAATTCGATCACAGGAAACAAATCGAGGAAGAATCTGTAGACAGTTTTATCACTTCGTTATATGATCTATTCAAATATTGTGGATACGTGATCGTCGGTGTAAAAGACAGTCGCCAATCAGAAAAAAATGCAGTTGAACCCTTATCTAACGCTTGAAAAAGCTGTATTGCAAACGAGACAAAAAGCAGACCGCCATAAGAGACGTGACCAGCAGTTCCGCAAGTGTTAGTTTTGACGCTGTTACTGATGGGAAAACTAAGAACCCCAATAAAGCTTTGTCGGGTACGAACAGTAATCAATGTAGAAATACACAAGTAAATCGTGGTGAGTCAACTCACCCCAAGTGACATGGGAATAATTCTAACCAAAGTGTATGTTTAAGATGTGGGTCCAAGCCGCCGGAAAAGATACCCAGCTCGTGACGTTACATGTCGCAAGTACAATAAGAAAGGTCACTTTGCCAAAAGATGTATATCTCACATAGATGAGTTGACGAAAGTATTTTGATTTCCTAGGAACCTTAGATGTCAAAGGTCAAAAGAGTCATCGGTATAATTTAAACTAAATAAAGTAGCAGATGTTACATCAATTCCAATGAGTGTTTATAGGGTAGCTCTAGGTTACAGTATTAAATAAAATTCTACATGGTTCAGGACAGAACAGATGTTAAATAGTGTAGTTAACACAGAAATCGGTAAGAAAATTACTGCCAGACCAGCTGTAATGAATTAAGTGAAAGCAGTTGCCGCTATTTAGGACTCGGGTAAACGTGGAAAGATCGAAGGAGAATATGAGTAACCATTCGCGCTTGCTACTCCTCGACGCATATCCCTACTTGACTAAGTCAAAGAAGAACAATCAAGAATGACTAAGTTATGAGTCATCTCAGCAGTAGACGAGCCTACTGATTGGTGTGCTGGACTTGTAGTAGTCCTAAAGAAAAACAATTCAGTGAGACTTTGTGTGGACCTCGCTCAGCTAAACAAGTCGGTTCGACGTGAGAACATACAACTTCCAAGTGTCGAATATTCGCTTAATTGTTTTACTGAGTACGAGTCTTTTCGAAACTCGATGCCAAATCCGGGTTTTGGCAGGTACCCATTAAGGAGACTCTTGATTACATTCATGTCTGGGAGATTTGTGCTTTAAGCGGCTCTCAGTCGTCGGCGTTTCTTCTGCCCCAGATCATTGGCAAACGCGCATGACAAACCTTTTTGAAGGAGTCAAAGGAGGAATTCATTACAAAATGGATACAGCCCATCAGAGTCATTGATGGGACGGAATTGCGGACAACGGTACCAGTAAACCCTCCTAATCTAACACCATAATTGCTTTACCTTGTGGAAGTAAAAGCCAAGGAAGAAGAAACAAGGACAAGTTTCACATTACTTATCGTGTTCTGGGCTTCCCCAAAATGGGGCCTGGTGAGACTGTTTGCGTTGAAGGAAAGGGAGGTGGATTTCCTTGAACAGTTGCGTCTTCTATACAAAAGAACGACCGATCCTACTGGGTGACGAAATAGGCGGTTAACATACGTCGCAACAGACGTCAACTTGTTAGCGTCCCCACGATGGACCCATTAGACGGTGATCATCACGGGGAGTAATACGATACAGGTCTGATTAATTTGTATTTGTTCCTGGACTGATAACAAGGAAACCTTTTTCGAAGTATAAATTCAGTTTGTTTGGGTTATAATTGAATTTCAGGTAGTGTTCTTGTCGCAGATATTCCACTAACATTGTATATGCCTTTGCGCGCCATAGTGTATTGTGACGTCATAACTTTGTGACGTCACTTTTGTAACGTTATTATTGTAGAATGAATAAACCATGAACTAACACGCCTTTGTCAAGATCTCTCACTACGCACAACATTTTGGTGCCGTGATCATCGGATCAACGAAATGGAACTCAGAAAGTTAAAATCGATTCGTACGGGACATCGGCATGCTGCAACTAAAAATATTTCGGAAGATTGCAATTTTGATGAAGCTACGCTGAAAGAATACGTGAGGACTCTAACGGAAACGAGAAATCTACTAAAGGAACTAGATGATCAGATACTGAAAGTGATGACACAGGATGAAAACATCGGAACAAAGATTGAGGATTCAGATGAGTATATGATTAACTTAAATATTAAGATTAAAGAACATTCTAATGCTTTGACAAAAAACACACAAACTCAATAATACTTTGGTGTGAAAGTCAGATAGTGCTCCACTGGTTGAAATCAGATAAATCGCTGAAAAAGTTCATTTCCAACCGAGTGACACAGATAAAGAACTGACGGGAAAACATTCATGGAGATATGTACCCACAAACAGTAATCCAGTGGATCTCCAAACAACGGGGATATCAGCCAAAGAGTTGTTGGACAATCCACTTTGGATTCATGGACCTACATTTAAGTGGATAGTTAATCAGCCCGAATGGCCTGTATGGGACCCAAATAGCACGACAAAATTGATGATGTCACAGGTCAAAGAGCGCGCGGTAGAGGAGGAAATTCAACAAGAGGAATGTGAACGAGTAGTGTCTCATATCCTTACTCTAGCGAACTACAGTTCATACAAGAAACTGCTACGGATCACTGTTTACATATTTCAGTTCGTAAACAGCTGTAGACAGAGAAACGATGATCGGATCGATGGCGACATCATTTCGCAGGAACTAAACCAGGCGTCAAAATACTGGATCAAAGTTGTCCAACAAGAAAGCTATGGAGATGTAAAGGAAAGTTTGAACAACACTAAACGGAACCACTTAATCAGACAGTTAAAGTTGTTCATGGATTCCAATGGATTGATCAGATGTCAAGGTAGGATACATAACGCACCATTACCGGACGACACAAAGTTTCCTCTCCTCTTACCCAAGCCACGTGCATTTACTAAACTCATTATAGAAGATACACATCGACGGAATTTGCATTGTGTACCAGAGGCAACGATCGTGACATTGAGGGAGAAGTTTTGGATACCAAGCATTCGACAAGAAGTACGGCATTGTCTACGCAAATGTGTTCCGTGTAGGAAAGTGACAGGGAAAAGTTTTCTTTCACCAGACCCACCACCACTACCTAAAGACAGATTGAAGGACGCTACACCATTAACAGTTACAGGAGTAGATTTTACCGGAGCTTTATATGTGAAAATGAAGACTTTGTGGGACAAAAAAGGTGTGCATTTGCCTATTTACTTGTGCTAGTACACGTGCATACATCTTGAAATTGTGTCAGATTTGACCGAGGATTCATTCATTATGGCTTTTCGTCGTTTTATCAGCAAGAAGTCTACCCCACAAACAATGTTTTCCGATAATGGAACGACATTTTCGGCTGCGGCGGAGACGGTTAAATCCATTACAAATGCACGGGTTGTTTAGGAAACCAGAACCACTCACTCCTTCACACTTACTTTAAGGACACAGAATATCATCACCCGTGTATCCTGATGAAAGACAGACTCCTCATGAACCAGTTTCACATGTAACATTAAACAACCAGTATTCTCGTAAGACGGAAATACTTCAACATATCTGGACACGATGGAAGAAGGAATACTTCACGTTTCTACTATAATTCCAACGCACATCAGGTACCGTTAAAGAAACATTAGGATTGATGATGTGATACAAATTCATGACGATACAAAACGGATCTATTGGAAATTGGGAGTAGTGGAGGACCTTATCATTATAGGCGACGGACATGCGAGAGCTGCTATAGCGGGAACACTTAGCGGGAGAACTTACAGACCCATCACAAAACTGTTTCCGTCAGAAATAAATATCAATGAACCAAGAAGAAGTGAGACTGACCAAATAATAAAAATTACACAACGCGAACAATAATTTTACTTTTGTAATCCTATTACATCAATGCACTTTTAGCGGCCCCAGTATGTCGCAGATATTCCACAAACATTGTATATGCCTTTGCGCGCCATAGTGCATTGTGACGTCATAGCTTTGTGACGTCACTTTTGTAACGTTATTATTGTAGAATGAATAAACCATGAGCTAACACGGCTTTGTCAAGAACTCTCACTACGCACAACAGTTCTAGATATTAGTTACTTGTACGAACATACTTTTCGACGTGATGTTATTCATTATATACGAATTTCAATTACATTATACAGACTATAACTATATCCAATGAGGGTTATGTTATGCAAGCTAAGGACACATTATGTTTTACTGTGTCTAGAAATCTAGAAATTATCAAGATAAAATAAGATATAGTTTTGTTTTAATGATTTCAATTAAACATAAGATGAAACCATCGGTGTCAGAGTCTATGGTGTAAATAAATATGAAATATTTTGTATGTCCGGGGAACATAAGTTCAAAGGTTGCAAGTTCATAAAACTTGCGTTCCCTCGTCTGTCGGACTGTAAACTTTATTTTCAAATCCACCTCTGAGCTACGATGACGTCTTTTTGGGGTGAAATGTTCGCAAATTTAGCTATATTGAAAATTCGTCATTTCGGGGCGAATAGTAAAAAAATTAAACAAAAAATGTGCTAATGATGCACGCTTATTAACATGCATCAATTTTTTTCCATTACCGAATGCCATATTAGCGCATACGGAACTAGGAACTAGACCTGAGTCCCGTTCAAACTTAAAAGGAACTCGAGTCTGGTTCATAGTTCAGTGTAAGCTTAAATGGAACTTTGATCTGGTTACTGTGCTTAATTGTTCTTGAAGGTTCCTATTTAGAATCCTGTGATTGACAAACATTTTAATATTCTCGAGAATCATTATACATATTTTATACATATGCAAGTGTGAGCTTGAATAGAACATGGGTCTATTTCCTAGTTCCGAACAAGTCAAACAGAACTCGGAACCCGCCACCAACTTCAGCCCCATACAGTTTATATCTATGTGGACCTACCAGATTGCCCATGGAACATTTTTGACGTTTTAAGGTTCGAAGTAAAAATCGGTAAATTCCCTATTCTGTATTTTGTATTACAATATGTAAACGTATATACGTATATGATAAATCGAGGGTAAAGAGTCATAAAATATCAATATGGAACATCTTTATCCCTCATCCACCAAAGAAGTTAGCGGAGTAGACTTGAATAATCTTATCTGTCTGTCTGTTTATCCGTCCATCCGTCAATCTGTTCGAGAAAAAATGTATAAAACTAATAATTATGAATTTATAAACTTATCAGTACCCCTGTGAGACGTTGATGAATAATTTATGAACATTCATGAATATTTCTCAATTATTTAAGGAATAAATTTTGATTTTGTTGAGGTTATGAGGGTTTAATGATAATGGAGCACGTGTAAATTATGTAACCCCGGCGAATTTACACGTGATAATTTATAAGTTATTCATGACTACAAATGACAGCAGTATGCACAAACAATTCATGATATTCATTAAAATTCATGAACTGGAACAATTCATGAATATTCATGAACTTGAGTCTTGTTCATGAAGTTGTAATGAATGCAAGTTGGAGTCAACGGCATCTTAATTTTTTTATATCTACTGGTAGTCCAGGATTGAAATTTTCTATAAAAAATTCTATTGGAATCAATTCAATATTTGATGAAACAAACTCTTATGACAATAGATATAATCAATATATTAATATATTACAACAGAAGAGTTTGAAAAATCACCAACAGTTTACTATGTTCATTATATTTTCATACTGCCACAAATAAGTGGTAACAAAATCTGTTTTCAGGGATATGCAGGAATCAGTTTCATATTACATTCCAAGTAAATAAGTACTCGTCCAAAATAAACCTATAGTTGTAAAGTATGATATAGTTTATATTGACAATTTCACAAACCAATATCTATTCATAATCAATATAGCAATATCAGTGTGCAAACAATTTCATGTTGAAAAAGAACTGCGGAAAAATCAAAACTAACTGAAAGTGTTCATCTGTGCTTAAAGAAATCCAGGAATGGAATATTCCGTTCACTTATGTGCCAAAATGTCAATTTTAATATTAATAATGCTTCCCCTTCCACACGCCAGCATATACAGCAGCCATTTTGGATCGTGAATGTTTTGGCGGGAAATATATAAAGAAGTCATGTGACTCATATGGTCATGTGACAAGTCTTGAGTCTTCAGTTGATATTCATTAAAATTCATCAAAATGAATATAATAGCATGTCAAGAATCATTCATGTTATATGCGTAGCTGATATTCATTAAAATTCTAAAAATGAATGGAACATTTTCATTCATTCTGAAGAATTTTAATGAATATCAGTCATGCATAAAACTTCATGATTAATTCTTAACACATTGATCATGAACAATTATGAATGTTTCATGGATTCATAACAATTCATGAAGAGTTCATGAGAGTCATTTGATGAATGTTCATGAACTTTTTTTCATGAACCACAATCTGCTAATATTCCTGAAAGTTCATGAATCATTCATGAATATTCATGATGTCATGAATACATCTCGTAGGGGTAGGTCAACTGAGACGAAGTTTCAAGTGACCTATTCTAATAGCCTTTTGTCTGTCTTCGTGTGTTGTGTGTTCGAAAAAAATTTGCATTTTCGACTTCTTCAAAACTGCTAGGTAAATTCAATGAATTTTTTTACAAACCTTCTAAGGCATAAGGTCAATCAAAATTGTGAATAATATGGTCCCCGCCCCCAGGGGGGCTGTGCAAGGGACCAAAAGGGGTCAAAATGGCTTAAATATCTAAATTTCGTCTCCACTCGTAGATGTGATAGAATCAAATACTCTTCAACGATAGAAAGGTCTCAATGCAATCTATCACAATTGTGAATTTCATGGCCCTTCGGGTCTCATACTTTCCACTGGGGTGGGGGTTAAATATACTATAGTTTATATAAGGAAATCACATTTATGAGTATTATTTACCAAATTTGCATACGAAATAATTCAAACTTGGTTAGAGTTAAAAGTCTGAGATAGCATTTCAACATCGTATCCATATGTTCCGGTCAAAATTGCTAAAGTTTCAAAAGTCTTCTTTTAAATTTATAGATTTGATGAACCAAATGCTCTTCATATATTGAAAGATCTTGAGACCCTCTTCTAAATTAGCGAATTTCTAGGGTCTCAGATTTTCCCCTAAGGAGGAGGTCATATTTTCTATAGTTAATACAGGGGAAACACATTTATGAATATTATTGTAAAATTTTCATAGGAAATGTAACAGAAGTAATGGAATCAATTACTTTTCATACAAAATGTGGATTAAAAGGTTAAATTGATATCATCACTTACTGACTTTAAGAGCCTGATAGTGCTTATATTTCTTTGTTTCATTCTGTATCCGAACTCAGGAGCCCGTTATGACCCATGAGCCTGTTGTTAAGAAATGTAAAAACTAATTATCATTAATTGATTATTTTTAATTAGGATTGTGGTCGTTACTATGGATTCTGATGAAACTGAAAATGAAAGCACTGTTGAAGACGATGAAACAACAAATACTTCACATTATGCTATATCAATCAAATCTCGGGATTGGGAACGTATTAAACCAGTCAAACAAGGAAACAAAAGCTTGAAACTTGAAAAAGGATGGACAGACATATTTTCGGATCTTGTTGCTACAATTAACCCATCCTGTGTGATAACGTACAAAAGAAATAAGGTGAAAGCTGACTATTCCAGATGTGTACATGCGCCGTTCTTCAATGGCTTGGGTCAGTGCAAGTTTAAAGATTGTGCATCTTTCCAGTTCACAATCCAAGATGAACCCGACTCGGGGGAAGACGTTGAGGTAATTGTCGAAGAAACTGGCAAGGTCCCTCATCAACCTGATCAAGTACACCGAAGATTTGTGACTGGTCAGAGGCGGAAACATGTAGCAATGGAAGTAAAAGAGAAAGGACCAAGTTCCGTTTATTATGAACGTCTCGGGGACATTCCAGAGGAAGCCTTCAATGAGGGGAACCGCACAGATGTACCATCGTTAACAGTATTACAGAAAATATCTTCTCAACTAAAGAATGAAAGCAAATTGGACGATGACATTTTGAAGGAATGTTTGGTTGCAAAAGATATTTGGTACCATGAAGATGACTCTGGAGGAAAAGTTAAAGGGTACATTCAAGCTGTATCAGCTTTTCCTTTTCACCTACTTATGTTCTCAATGGAACAGATTAGATTGTATGTAAACAGCAAAAACAAGGTTCTGCATTTTGACGCAACCGGAAGTGTGGTGAAAAGGATTCCAGGACAGGAGAAAAGAATCCTATATTATGCGCTTGTACTGCCCTCAGATGAGAAAGGTTACCCACCAATCCCTGTGATAGAATTTATTTCGAACGACCATACAGTACCAAGTATCACCTATGCATTGTCGAAATTCAAGCATGCAGTCACACAGGTTTCCAACAAAATAATCAACCCAATCAGAATTGAGGTAGATTTCAGCTGGGCCCTTATACTCAGCATATGCCACGTTTTCAACTACTTGAATGTAAGGGCATACTTGATTAGGATGTGGAACATTTCAAGAAGAGGGCAGTTGGATCAAGCGTTAACAGAGCTATGCATAATCCATGTATGCTCTGCACACATGATCAAATGCCTCATTAATGGCTTGAAAAAAGTGAACGTCACAGGAAAGCAGAAAGAAAATGCAATTCGTTATTTTGCACTATTGCAAAACTGTACCAGTCTTAATGAAGCTGCAGAAATATACGAGGACGTGTGCGTGGTTCTGGCGTCAAGAGAGAAAACAGAGAGCTATGAACTCCATGCCAAGTCGTTGAATGATAGAATGAAAGGCGTCGAAATACCAATGCCAGAAGAGAGTGATCAGGAGGAATCAGTGTCTTTGGAATCAATGGATGAGCAGAGCTATCTCCTGTCAGAAGGAATAAGGACACAGTCGCCGTTTTTGTCCTTTTTCAATGATATCAAGATAAAGGCAGAAGCTGAAGGATCAAAAGGTGAAGAAAGTATGGGCAATGATAATTCCGAAGATTACAACCCAAGTGCTCTCAAAGCTATTCATCACCATATGCCAATGTTTCCTCTTTGGAGTGGCCTCTTGTTAAGATTACAAGAAGACATTTCTCGCGCCACTAATGCAGAGGTAGAGAACTGGTTTCATATTGTGAAATATGATATTTTGGCGAAGAAAAGATTTCTACGACCCGGGGAATTCGCAATGGTCATGCATAGAGGTCTGAAGGGTCGTCTAAGAGAGTTCAGCTCGGTAGAAAAAGGGATCTGGAATGAGCGGCGCAAGAAGAAACGAGAAACGAAGAACAAAAAGAACGAATGCCTATCAGAGGAAAAATGGTCCAAAAGCAGGAAGAACAGACGAGCGCCGAAGTATTTCAAAAGCACCAAGAAAGTGCCATCCAAATCTACACGTACATCACTGTTTGATGGAGATATTACAGGCAAGACTGGCACAACAGATTTCAATGACGAAACTAATGTCACTCATCCATCAGACGGTACTGTTGAGACTGAATATGATGACACTACAGAGTTAATCAACAATGATGATGTGAACCCCCTATACCAATCTCAGGGATCCGATGGCCAAAACAGAGAAGGAGACATCGACAACATTCATCTCATCTCTTCGCGACATGGAACGTCTCCTGTATTTAAAAGAAGGGTACCCAAATCAGACCCGAAGACGAAGACAGAATCTGAGACAAAAGATGCATATGATGAATGTCAGAAACAGACGCCTGACGGGCCAGTGAATGACGAGCAACATTTCAGGCAATGGAAATCACATCTGAAGTGGGGAGGCTCTGTTACGTACAAAGACCGTACAGTAAAGATGGTGAATACCTGCACCGTGGATAATTTCTTGATGATTTTCCATTGCATACTGGCGCAGAAGAAAGATGTTGTACTTTGGATGTCACAAAACAGCAGCAACAAAAAAGTGATGGAAACATTACTTTCTGTTCACCTTTTGTTTCGTTCAGGAAGATGGTCTGAAGGAAAAGCACTTTGGTTACAACAATGCGGATTCACATATCGCGAAAACCTGTGGAACGCTTATGGATCAGAATCGGAAATGTTTGTTGATCTCTTTGCGGAATTGCAAACTACATTCCGTTCATCTGTCTGTTCGGACAAGCGATGTCCAGATTCCGAAACCGTGGTGGAAAGTAAAGACATTTCCTTAAGGTAAGTGTTCTGTTGTTGGTACAGTTTCCGAGTAGAATTTTAACATCTGAAAGCAGACACTAATTTATACAGGATGTTTCAGAAACAATTTATGTGTGCCATAACTGGGCGGCAACCAATCTAAATCAGGACATCTTTTCTCAAACACCAAGTATTAGAGATTTGCTGTATGTATCCATTCACAATAAATTTTCATCTCTCAAAACATTTTCTGTGTAGTCTAGTTTAACAGTGTAAAAATCTTGTTTAATAGGTTATTGTCTCTCGATCTGACATGATGCGCAGGAAGCGATCTAATTGAAATCAGACTTTTAATGCTTCATATCTTTGACATTTACAGTGACATTGAGATGGTACCCAATGAAGATATTTTTGGACGAAGCTTCAGCCAATGGACGGCGGGATACACAAGTGTTTGCAGAAGAGCAAAAAAGTTTGCCTTTTTCTAAAACTGATATACAATGCACGTATACGCACAAATTATAGATTCAGAGTAATCAAACTACATCTTCGTCCAATGCGTTAGGGAAACGTCATTTGTCCATATAATTCTATGACATACACTGTAATATAACAATTTCTTTAAAATCCATCTTCTTCTGTAGGAATGAATGGTTTTAGGTGAAGGGGAACCGATTTGAATAAACAGTTTGTCTGGTCCAAATATGGGAAATGAAGCAAATTCTTTTAAATCCTTCTGAAAAAAGGAAAAGTAAAGTTCAAATCAAGCTGGTAGCTCGTATTCTTGGTCTGGAACAGAAAAGCAGTGTAGACCCTTTTGGCCTCTTGTTTATCATGGCCATGTTTATTATCCAGATACCTTTTTCGACCTTATCACTAATAAGTGCCATCGGGGACAGTTTTGATTGATGTTTTTAATTGAAGAGAATATTATACTGTTCATACTTAAATATGCAAGAAATCTCTATATACTTAAATGTATCGCGTTCATATCATAGTCATGTTTTATTATAAAATATCTCACAATTAAAACAATATTTATAAAGGTATAAAATTTCGGATCAAATGTATGTATTGAAGAAATCATATTAGAGTTTAGAATGTTAAACAGGAGGGCAATTTTCTGTTTTGTCCAGTTTTGATGGAACTAAATGATATTTTTGAATGATTGTTCATGAATTATAATGCATTTATAAGTTGAAAGCAAAACATTTTGGAAAATATGACTTAGGGTAAAAAATAGGTCACATTGACCTAATTTTGTTAATGTCAATTATTCAAGAATAAAGTTGTGCCATAATATACCAGAAAAAATGTTAAATATATTATAATAGATTGTATTGAGCAATATATTTGCATATTATAAACTTTGGCAAAGAATTTTATGAATGAGATAAGATTGAGGAGGGGGAACAGGAGGAAGGGGGGGAGGAATATTTTTATTTTCTAACTTTAAAACACTAATAAATGTTGTTTTCATATGTTCAGAAGGTCATACTTTCCTATAAAATTTTGAAATGCAATAATGATTATGTAAATGTTTTAAATGTGCATTGTATTATATATAATTACATTATCTGAAATGCCATTCATTACAGAAAAATAGTAATATTTGAGCCAGTTTATCTTAATTCTGAACATAACAATATATTTATTGGTGTTATAAAGTTTACAAAATAAAAATCCTCCCCCCCACCTGCTCCCCCTCCCCAATCTCATCCCATCCACAATACTCTATGCCTAAGTTTATAATATGCAAATTATATATATATATTGCTCAATATAATATAATATATATATAACATTTTTTTCTGGTAAATTATGGCACCAGATGAACAGTATTCTTACAAAATTGACATTTTACAAAATTAGATCACTGTGACCTATATTTTGACACTTAAGTTTTATTTTCAAAAAAAAGTTTTATTTTTAACATGTAAGTGCATGTAAAAATCATTCAAAAATATCATTTGGTTCCAACAAAACTGGACAAAACCGAAAATTATCCATCCTGTTTAACCCCCATAACTCACAACGGACTCCGACCTGACCTTAATCATATTTCATATCATGATGTCCTAAACCCCGGGTATCTGTAAACAAAAAATAATGCTTATCGGTCATGCCAACCAGAGGGCCCAAATTGACACTCCTCCTTTAAATCAATTCTTATTGATTGTATTGATTGAAGGAGGAACAAAATCTGCAAAGGCACAAGATCTTTCACGCAAAGGCGATTCAAAGACAGGGCCCCAGAAATATTGGTTATTGACGTGTCATTCCTATCCCGTGTGCGAAATTTGACCATCAACGACATCGATCAAAGACTGACTGTGCAAGAGAAGAGGTAAGGACCATTAATCGTATCAATTGAATACACATTTAATGAAGTTATGATGAAAAATAGTATATATTGTACTAAATGGTTTGACAATACTGAAAATCTGGAGGAGAATATTCAATTATATTATATTTCTATCTGAACAGTAGAAAACAATATTCCATTCCGCTACAATGTACTATTTATTCAAATTTACCTAAAATTTAAACGTTCCAAATCGCTATATTGTCACAAACTAATCAATTTGACTTTGTCCGATATTCGCCTGACTATAAATTTATGTCACTTAGGCGATAATCCGCCACCAAAGCATAGCCTTCATTCATTGTAAGATGTAAAACGAAACGCATCAACAAAAAGGGTATGGTTTAAAATTAATTTTCTGTATTAATTATCTCAGATGACTCTATTTAGTGTAGGTTTTACTTGTTGGTATACATGTACATAAACTCGCATTAAAAAGTAGTTTTCATCTTTTTTGTTCCAGTTATGCACTTTTTGCTGTAACTATCTGTAGGAGGTCCCATTTCATTGCCAAGATCAAATTTGCGGGATCCTGGTACGAGTACGACGGATTAAGTGAGTCCATTAAAGCAGGGACCAGCTTTCAAGGCACAATGAACTTTGCTGTTTTTGTCTCCTGTTAGATTTGTTAGACTTCTCTGCTGAAGGAAATTTTGTTCAAACCTTGTCGAAAGGTTGGTTGTGACATTTGAGTGTTGTTCAAGTGGTTTTAATTGTTAATATTTAAGCATTAATGTTTATTTAGATATTACATGTATTGGGTTTGAAAAACAATTTGTTTGCAAACTGTGTGAATCAGTGATTTTTTAAGGGATTCATTTTTCCGAATCAATACGCAATGTCTTTGTGACGTCACGATAACGTCGGGGTTTCGCGCCATTCTCGGATTCAAAAACGTATTGACCAATCAGAAAGCCAGTTTAGCTATGAAAACGAAGAGAAATTAAATATAAACCAATCTACCACACACCACCCGGTCCACATTATACTGCACAACGGGCGAACCAGTCGTCCCTCCCTGTATGCTGAGCGCTAAGCAGGAGCTGAAACTACCACTTTTAAAGACTTTGGTGTGTCCTGGCCAGAGGAAAAACCCAGAGCCTTCCTCACAGGGGCGAACACTCAACTCAAGGCCAAAAGTGAGGGGTGCCAAGGGAGGCAATTAGGAAAGAGAAAGTCAGTTAGGAAGATGAGAAAGAATAAGATCCTAAATTTAGTCGCCATTATACGATCATTGCAATAGTGGCAGCAGGTACAATCTCTAATGCCCTACCTGCAGGGTATTTGATTCTACCATTTCCAGTATTTAAGAAGAAGATTTTTAAAGTTTTAGCCTATTTGTCCCTTTTGGCCCCGCCCCGAGGGGATTGACCAGGACCAATTTAGATATAATAATAAAATGTTATCTCCGGCTAATAATTCTAAACAAGTTTGACTCATTTCCTATGAAAATTGAGCAAAAAAAGCTCATTAATGAGTTTTCCCTATATAAACTATAGTAAACTTGACCCCCTACCCAGGGGGCAACTTGAGACCCCAGGGTAATATAATTCACAATTTGTAAAAGACCTCAAGACTTTTCCATCTATGAAGAGTATTTGATTCTATCATTTCCGAATTTCAGAAGAAGATTTTTGAAGTTATAGCCTATTTGACCCCGCACCTAAGGCCCCTGGGGGTCAGTCATGGAAAATTGGTTAATAGGATTCAATGGCTATCTCATACTGATAATTCTGACAATAATTGACTCATTTCCTATTACAAATGATAAAATAATACTCAACAATGTGTTTTCCCTATATAAACTACAGTAAACTTAACCCCCTCCCCAGGGGGAAACCTGAGACCCAAGGGTCATATAATTTACAATTTTCATAAAACATCTTAAGACCTGTCCATCTATGACAAGTATTTGATTCTTTGTTTGTTTTTTTGTTTTTGTTTGTTTGATTAAATAACGTCCTATCAACAGCTATGGTCATGCAAGGACGGCCTCCCATGTATGCGGTGTGTTGCGTGTATGTTGTGCGAGGTGCGTGTTTTGGGAGACTGCGGTGTATTCATGTTGTGTCTTCTTGTATAGTGGAACCATTGCCCTTTTTATAGTGCTATATGACTGAAGTATGCCGCCAAAGACACTAAGCAACACACCCCACCCGGTCACATTATACTGACAACGGGCGAACCAGTCGTCCCACTCCCTGTATGCTGAGCGCTAAGCAGGAGCTGAAACTACCACTTTTA
>SAYR01044136.1:694803-714870 GCA_004382745.1 Argopecten irradians irradians
ATGTTTCGAAAAGCAACAAAATATTGTAATTGGAAAAAAACCCAACAAAATATACCTACCCTCATTTGTATGCATGTTTTTATAATTACTTTTTAATTGTTTTTATACTAAATTCTACTATTTGATTGGTAGGTTCTTTTTCTTCGTACTATTTTGAAGAAAATTCGAGAATGGCGTGAAAACTCGACGTTATCATGACGTCACAATAGAGACGTCGACGTTGCGTATTGATTTAGAAAAAACCCATTGGAAAATCAATGGAATCGTAAGTATAAAATATGTCATCAGGTAGTCCACCTTCAGTCCGTGGTCTCCCGTCCACCTTTCAGTCCGTGGTCTTCCGTCCATCCCTTCGAGTCCGTGGTCTCCGTCCATCCTCATGTCCTCGTCTCCCGTCCTCCATTAAGTCCGTGGTCTTCCGTCCACCCCTTAGTCCGTGTCTCCCGTCCACTCCTTAGTCCGTGGTCTCCCGTCCATTCCTGCAGTCCGTGGTCTCCCGTCCACCATTGAGTCCGTGGTCTCCCGTCCATTCTCAGTCCGTGGTCTCCCGTCCATCCTTCCGTTCCTGGTCCTCCATCCACTCATTAACTCTCGCGGTCTCCCGTCCACATTATGTCCGTGGTCTCCCCGTCCATCTCTTCAGTCCGGGTCTCTCGTCACTCCCTGGTCCGCGGTCTCTCGTCACCCTTGAGTCCGTGGTCTCCCGTCTATCCTTCAGTCTCGGTCTCCCCATCCACCATTAAGTCCGTGGTCTCCCTCCACCCTTGAGTCCGTGGTCTCCTCCACCCTTGAGTCCGTGGCTCCGTCCATCCTTGAGTCCGTGGTCTCCCGTCCATCCTTGAGTCCGTGTCTCTCCGTCCACCCTTAGTCCGTGGTCTCCCGTCCATCCTTGATCCGTGGTCTCTCTGTCCACCCTTGAGTCCGTGTCTCTCCGTCCACCCTTGGTCCGTGGTCCTCCGTCCACCTTGAGTCCGTGGTCTCCGTCCACCCTTCATGTCCTTGGTCTCCTGTCCACCCTTCAGTCCGTGGTCTCCCGTCCATATCCTTGAGTCCGTGGTCTCCCGTCCACCCTTGAGTCCGTGGTCTCCGTCCACCCTTGAGCTCCGTGGTCCTCTTCCCCGTCCATCCCTTCAGTCCGTGGTCTCCCGTCCATCCTTCAGTCCCGCGTCCTCTCGTCCACCTTGGAGTCCGCGGTCTCTCGTCCACCCTTGAGTCCGTGGCCCCGTCTATCTTTCAGTCTCAGTCCTCCCATCCACCATTAAGTCCGTGGTCTTAGTGGAACCATTGCCCTTTTTATAGTGCTATATGACTGAAGTATGCCGCCAAAGACACTAAGCAACACACCCCACCCGGTCACATTATACTGACAACGGGCGAACCAGTCGTCCCACTCCCTGTATGCTGAGCGCTAAGCAGGAGCTGAAACTACCACTTTTATAGACTTTGGTGTGTCTCGGCCAGAGGACAAAACCCAGAGCCTTCCTCACAGGGGCGAACACTCAACTCAAGGCCAAAAGTGAGGCGGTGCCAAGGGAGGCATTAGGAAAGAGAAAGTCAGTTAGGAAGATGAGAAAAGATAAGATCCTAAATTTAGTCGCCATTTACGATCATGCAATAGTGGCAGCAGGTACAATTCTAATGCCCTACCTGCAGGGTATTTGATTCTACCATTTCCAGTATTTAAGAAGAAGATTTTTAAAGTTTTAGCCTATTTGTCCCTTTTGGCCCCGCCCCGAGGGGATTGACCAGGACCAATTTAGATATAATAATAAAATGTTACCTCAGGCTAATAATTCTAAACAAGTTTGACTCATTTCCTATGAAAATTGAGCAAAAAAAGCTCATTAATGAGTTTTCCCTATATAAACTATAGTAAACTTGACCCCCTCCCCAGGGGGCAACTTGAGACCCCAGGGTAATATAATTCACATTTTTTGTAAAAGACCTCAAGACCTGCCTGTACGAAATAATCTGGTCAAACTGGAATCGGAATCTGATCGGATTTCAATGTTCAGAAATCTGCACGGATTAATATCTTCTCTTTACAGTATATCAAAATCTGATCATAATTTCCTGAATCAGATCGGGAAAACTATTTTGTGATCGGAAAACAGGGGCGTAATATTTAAATGAATAGAGTAAGATTTTCCATATATGGAAAATCCGTGCAGAAAAAAATCCAGTTGTATTAAAATCTCAGCAGATAAAATCCGACTCAAAATTCCAACCAGAATTCAGAAAAAAAATCTGATCAGATTTTTCTAAAAACCCAATCGTATTTTGAATGTTATTCCGATTGGATTTCTGAAAAAAATCTGATCAAATTTTCTGCAAACCAGATGATAGTTTACTGTAGCCACATATCTGATCGGATTTATTAGTACACCATGGAAGTCAACAAAATAACCAATAAGTCCTTTAGATAATAAGACAATGGTTTTTTTTTATTTGTCCATGATATTCTTGCTCCTCTTCGCATTGAAGATTTTTTCCTGGTACAACTGATCCTTCCTTTCATTGATAGTTTAATTTGTTGAAGTTACAAGGTGTAACTATTCACTTTACATTATCTGAAATACAGGAAAAAAAACATTCAATTTTGTTAAAAAAAATAATTGATCTTCTCTTATCAACATCCTAATCCTAATTTTACTTTTATATTAACATTATAGTTAAAGCTGCATCAGTATTATACATTCACTGAAATCCAATAAAATCACAGCTAGCTTTTTGGAAAACAAGCTGGACAAAAAGCATGCATTATTGTATATATGTATTGATTGACCTCTCTGACTGAGGTTTCAAACTATTTCTGCTCTGGACATGTGTTTGACATATTTTAATAGTTCATGTGGATGCAAGCTGTAAATTGTAGCATAGTGATACAATTTATGTTACAAACAATATACTGATGCTTCATAAATGCTAATTTTTGTGCTTTGTACTGATATGATCCAACAATATTGATCTCAAGAAGGATTTTACTGGCAATAATATTCAATATGACAATAGCTTTGTAGCGGGGGACATTAATTTATATGTTTACTGTCTAGGCAAGCTAACCAGTCAAGCTGTTTTGTCCGTAGGTGTATTGTGTACCTCTGCTGTATTTCTCTATACTGTGGTAGTGTTTGTGTCGTGCATTCATTTCTCGTGAGATGTCCTAAATGTGTGTCTGTGTTTTCTCTGTTGTGATTGGCTGCCTAGACTCGGGTATGGGGATAAATTCGGGGTAGTTCTAGTAGACTGGGCAGTCTGATGGATTAAGTTCCTGCGTGCTGCCAGCTCCGCTACTAGGCTATTTGTGACTATTTTATATTTAGTAATCAGATGGGAATAAAACTGTAATAGATAATTAGGTACGGGAAAGGGGGCTGGTTATAATATGTGTGTGGATGTATGTGTGATGTATGTTGTAAATAATTACTGTTATAGTCATAATAAACTGTTCATTATCGTCTAAACCCTGTAGTTTGTTCTTCCTCCTACCAACAGACAAGCATATTAAATAATACCCAACGAACCTGGGTTGCACTAGGGGCGCGTCGGGCGTAGTTTGACATCCTTGCAAACTGGGCCCGTCTCGCTCCTGTTACAAAAGTGGTGCTGTTTTTGACCAGAGCTTGTTCTGTTTGTATGGGGAGGATAGATATTTTGTAAATTTATAGCCAGTAGTTCAAGATGTCCATGTTTAGGAACAGCTTCAATAGCCTCGCGTGTAGTTTAGGATTACGCACGCCTAGGACACAGGGACCCGACAATATACAGAGCAATACTAATACCGGTTTTATTGGGGAGCCCACTACACCAGAATCTCCAATTATAGTAGAACTCGTATATTAAATACAGAGTGATGAAAACATGTCCATAGAAATGTATGATTTGTAGTTATAGCGAGGCTGGTTCTAACAACTGTAAGGAAGGTGTTGACTTAATATACCTGTAATTACAGAATCAGCTTCCAATCCAACAATTAGTAACCCTATAGAAAAAAAAGTGTCAACACATATATATGTACACTGTAAGTATTATGGACTAAATAACACAACAGATATTGTGGAGTACACATTTCCACATATAGAACATGTGAGCATAGTAACAAGAGGATGGGGGTACATTCATCATTGGCAATGGGTGTACAATCACAGGGCGGAACTGGTCAAGTACCAGTGTACCCTGTGTACGTTCGAGCAGTATTGCAAACTATAAGGCGCCATTATCAGTTTACCTGGGACGCAGCGAAGGAGGGGGTTTGATCCCCCTGAGGCCGGTTCCTAAGCGGGTTGCAGCATATAGCGGGAGTGTCCAGCGGAGGAGACACATTGCTGCTGGAATCGGTCTAAGGTTGATCGAGACCTCCGGAGTTCGGGGAGGATGGAGATGAGGAGGGACCATAGCCACCACCGTGACATATGGACCAGGGAGGAGCCGAGATGGAAGCGCAGATTCACACTGGAGATCTACAATGTATACTGTACAGAACTATGAACTGTTTTTACGTGTTCTGTCTGTGAACGGAAAAGGAACATTATATTTTTGGTGTGCATTTATTTATCACGGTTCAATTATACAATTGTTAATTCTTAAAACTATTTATGCATGCTCCACATAAAACTCGACACAAATGTGTGAATTGAAAATGGCCATCCTATAAAGATGATAACATCTTATATAAGATGACGGTTTATTAAAACTAAACCATGTTATATGTGTAAAAACCACATGAAAGTTATCAATTAACACATACAAAATAATGGAATGGTCATAACATCATAATAATTAGTACTCCATATCCAATTAACACATACATTGTAACTGGAGACTCTAAAAATGACCATTCCAATAAACATAGCTGTTCTCTTACAAATAGAGAACAATAAAGATAAAAAATTAAAATTTACAAATTATTACAAAATATTTTCCCTATTGTGGGGATTCGTCAGAATTACGCCACAAAGTGAAAATGCTGTCAATCTTGCACTTGCAAAAGAGTCAGCATATTCACAGGGTAACTATAAGAGGCCACATAAAGGGTGCACATATGTATATATGGCTTAAAACAGAAAAATACTAACTTTAATTATCAATAATAATGGCATGTGTCGCTGCATAAAATAAGCTATATGCATAGCTCGCATTATGATAAAAGTTATCTTTATAACGTATTTACTTTGTACTTTATACATGTGTCTAAGAGTTTGTATGCAAGATTTGTCACGGGATGTAACTTTTTGAAAGAAAGGGGGAGTGTAGCGGGGGACATTAATTTATATGTTTACTGTCTAGGCAAGCTAACCAGTCAAGCTGTTTTGTCCGTAGGTGTATTGTGTACCTGTGCTGTATTTCTCAATACTGTGGTAGTGTTTGTGTCGTGCATTCATTTCTCGTGAGATGTCCTAAATGTGTGTCTGTGTTTTCTCTGTTGTGATTGGCTGCCTAGACTCGCGGGTATGGGGATAAATTCGGGGTAGTTCTAGTAGACTGGGCAGTCTGATGGATTAAGTTCCTGCGTGCTGCCAGCTCCGCTACTAGGCTATATGTGATTATTTTATATTTAGTAATTAGATGGGAATAAAACTGTAATAGATAATTAGGTACGGGAAAGGGGGCTGGTTATAATATGTGTGTGGATGTATGTGTGATGTATGTTGTAAATAGTTACTGTTAATAGTCATAATAAACTGTTCATTATCGTCTAAACCCTGTAGTTTGTTCTTCCTCCTACCAACAGACAAGCATATTAAATAATACCCAACGAACCTGGGTTGCACTAGGGGCGCGTCGGGTGTAATTTGACATCGTTGCAAACTGGGCCCGTCTCGCTCCTGTTACAGCTTTCTCATCATTTAACTAAATAATGTCCCACAAGCTAAGTATTACAATAATTACATATAGTATATATATACTCTCCAAATATTTCTATGAATTTAGAATTCACCCGTATGAATTTATATTGCTCTCATGGCTGAAATCTTCATCTCCTTCTCATTAATACATCCATAAATGCTCTTCTGTTAATGTAGTTGCACATTACCTTTCACTGAACCATAGAATCCAAAATAGCACAAGATAGTTCCATTCCTAGAACACTTTTATAGTGATATATTCACACAAAATCACAGAGAAGAAAATAGTCTCCCCCCGTCAACAGCATTCACTTTCAAAAGTGCTAGAATGTAGATTCCGGTTGGAAAAATTGGGGCTCAAGAAAGGATTTTCATTCTAACTGCCATAGTCATTAAAAAGTGATTTTGTTTTTCATTTGACATATTTGATTGAAAACAACTACATTACAGACATGGTTATATAATTCTGTAAACATAATTATCATATATTCCAGTAAATAGATTTAATAGATAAATCATACTTGTTTAGATATTAACCTATGCCCTTTGGTTGGCCCCATGAATTTTTATGACTCAGAATCCTATCCCTTGACCTACCTAGTCCAGTGCCCAGCTGGGCCCATCTACATGATAAGAGATATAGATCTCAGCAACATATTGGTTATACACACTGGCCTGAGATCTGGACTTAATTAGTATACATATATAATATCAGGACAGAAAAATTTGAAATTACCTAATTAACCTACCTGTTATGATAACTATTAAATAAGTAAATAAGAAGAACTTAAAAAAATTAATTGGAATATGTATTTATTATAATACATGTATTGTAAAAATTGCCAGAGACTGATGGTACTGATGATCATAATAGTACAGGATATATTCTTGAACCTTGCAAAAAGACTACATTTCACCATACCAAATAGACTAGTTGCTGTTTGAATCAAATTTGATTTGGAAACCCCTATGGATAATAGAAAAAAATATATTGAGTAGAATTATGGATTTCAAAGTTAATTTATATGACATAAAAATTAATGTTTGCTAGCCTCTTTGCTCATATTAGTATGATGATATTACATGTGTTTTATTTCAATATCTGCTAATAAAAAAATCTTAAATGAAACTAAAATTAAAAGAAGATAATTGTTTTTTATGAATATGTTAAAGTGTTAAGTGAATTTGTTTGATTATATATACTCAAAGCTTGACAATCTCTGTCTGTTTAAAGTTAAAGTTTGGAATCTGTATGTCAGTGAAAACTCTAAGTCAGAAAATCTGACTCTGTCAATATTACAAAGTTCAGAAATCTGTGTCACAGTCGGAATATTTTTCCAATTCTCTAAAATCCAACTAGATATAGAATAGGATTTTATAGACTCCGATCAGATATTGCACACAGAATCCGTGTCCGATCAGATTTTTGGTAAATTTTGAAGAATCCGATTGGATTCCAATCAGAATTTCTGTTTTTCCGATCAGAATCCGATTCTGAATTTCGTACAGGTTTCCATCTATGAAGAGTATGTGATTCTACCATTTCCAGAATTTCAGAAGAAGATTTTTGAAGTTATAGCCTATTTGACCCCTTTTGACCCCGCCCCTAAGGCCCCTGGGGGTCAGTCATGGGAAATTGGTTAATAGGATTCAATGGCTATCCCATACTGATAATTCTGACAATATTTGACTCATTTCCTATTACAAATGATAAAATAATACTCAACAATGTGTTTTCCCTATATAAACTATTTAAACTTAACCCCTCCCCAGGGGGAAACCTGAGACCCCAGGGTCATATAATTCACAATTTTTGTAAAGGACCTTAGGACCTTTCTATCATATCTTTGAGTGGAGAAGAAGATTTTTGAAATTTTAGTCAATTTTACCCCTTTTGGCTCCTCCCATAGCTCCCTGGGGGGTGGGGACCATATAATTTACAATTTTGATTGGCCTTATGCCTTAGAAGGTTTGTGCAAAATTTCATTGAAATTGCTTCAGCAGTTTTGGAGAAGAAGTTGAAAATGTAACTTGTTTACGGACATACAACGGAAGACGACGGACAAAAGCCGAGTAAAATAGGTCACTTGAGTCTTCGTCTCAGGTGACCTTAAAAGTTTCCGTCCTTCTGCTCAAACTCCAACCAGGGTAGCTATATTGAAATCAGACGCATTTTGCAATAAATGATTTTGAAATTTTAATGTGTTTATCTATTCATTATCAAAATTGATATTTTTAACCTAAATCTCAATCTGAATTTCCAAATTCATATAATGTTTATCTAGAAATAATTACCTATCAGAAAAGATTTCACTTTTGAAATAATAAGCCAGCAAATCAGCGGCCGGGTTAAAATTCTATCCTGTGCTCAATTTTGTATACACAGGGGCCATTTGGAAGGTATTTTTTCATTTAGTTAGTTGTTCTCTAAAAGACAGAATTATCTTTTTCCTAATAGAATTATCTTTTTCCTAACAACTGGGGAAAAAACCTGTCAAATATGAGAGAAAATGTTTTTGTCCCAAAACAAACCATATGTATTATATCCTATTGATTATGATCGTATAACAAAGTCACGCATCAAATAAGCAAACAATACAGATGATACACTGACAATACAATACTGAGTTACAGCCTGAGTTAACATCATATGAAGAGTACAATAAAAACGATGCTACATAGAAAACAAGAGGCCCAGAGGGCCTGTATCGCTCATTTGTAATGCCTAGGAATGTTCTGAATTCATGTTCATTGTTTCTTTTCTGAATTCCCCTATTAGGCCCAATCTTTCTGCTCCAGGGGGTCAAGGCCAAAATTTATACAAATTCTGTTAACCCCAAGGATGTTTCTAGGCCAAATTTGGTTAAAATCCAATCAGAACTATATGACTATTAGCGATTTACCTCTATTTCCCCTAATAGGCCCCGCCCCTCCTGCCCCCAGGGGGTCAGAGCCAAAATTTATACAATTTTCTGTTCTCTTTCCCCCAAGGATGTTTCTGGTCAAATTTGGTTACAATCCATGCAGAATTCTAGGACAAGTAGCAATTTATAAGATAACCCCTATTTCCCCTATTGGGTCCCGCCCCTCCTGCCCCCGGGGGGTCAGAGCCAAAATTTATACTAGTTCTGTTCCCCTTTCACCTAGGATGTTTGTGGCTCAATTTGGTAACAATCCATGTAGAACTCTAGGACAAGTAGCGATTTATAGGATTTACCTCTATTACCCCTATTGGGCCCCGCCCCTCCTGCCCCCGGGGGGTCAGAGCCAAAATTTATACAAGTTCTGTTCCCCTTCCCCCAAGGATGTTTGTGGCCAAATTTGGTTACAATCCATGCAGAACTCTAGGACAAGTAGCGATTTATAGGATTTACCTCTATTTCCCCTATTGGGCCCCGCCCCTCCTGCCCACGGGGGGTCAGAGCCAAACTTTATACAAGTTCTGTTCCCCTTCTCCCAAGGATGTTTGTGGCCAAATTTGGTTACAATCCATGCAGAACTCTAGGACAAGTAGCGTTTTATAGGATTTACCTTTATTTTCCCTATTAGGCCCCGCCCCTCAGGGGGTCAGCCAAACTTTATACAAGTTCTGTTCCTCTTCCACTAAGGATGTTTGTGGCCAAATTTGGTTACAATCCATGCAGAACTCTAGGACAAGTAGCGTTTTATAGGATTTACCTAATTTTCCATATTGGGCCCGCCCCTCCTGCCCCCAGAGGGTCAGAGCCAAACTTTATACAAGTTCTGTTCCCCTTCTCCCAAGGATGTTTGTGGCCAAATTTGGTTACAATCCATGCAGAACTCTAGGACAAGTAGCGTTTTATAGGATTTACCTGTATTTTCCCTATTGGGCCCCGCCCCTCCTGCCCCCGGGGGGTTAGAGCCAAATTTTTTATACAAGTTCTGTTCCCCTTCTCCCAAGGATGTTTGTGGCAAAATTTGGTTACAATCCATGCAGAACTCTAGGACAAGTAGCGTTTTATAGGATTTACCTTTATTTTCCCTATTGGGCCCCGCCCCTCCTGCCCCCAGGGAGTTAGAGCCAAAATTTTTATACAAGTTCTGTTCCCCTTCCCCCAAGGATATTTGTGGCCAAATTTGGTTACAATCCATGCAGAACTCTATGACTAGTAGCGATTTAAAGGAAATGTTGATGGACGGACAACGGACGCCACGCCATGACATAAGCTCACCGGCCCTTCGGGCGAGGTGAGCTAAAAATGGACAATTTTTGTTAATTTATGTCGTTATTGGGAGTACATCTTCATCAATAACAATATACTGATTAACAGGATGACTTTGTGTACTTTTAAGATGCTCCACAACAGAGTATATAAAAAATCGTCAATCGGACAATACTTGATGTTTTATTGTTTTTATAAATAAATTGTTTTATTTCCGATCCCTTTGATAATAGTTAATTATTCCATATAGGGAAAAATACCATGGTTTATTTGTCGGGACGCAATGTTTTGTATGTTTTTTTCCCCAATACTTTCAGTCTGAATTAAGAAAACGAGATTTTTTTGTTGTTGTATATATGTGATGTAAAGTAAACATTTTTATACGAATATCGATTCTTCTGCTCCTCTGTTTTGAAAACAAGAGGCCCAGAGGGCCTGTATCGCTCACCTGGTTTGTAATGCCAAGTAATATTCTGAATACAGGTTCATTGTTTCTTTTCTGAATGAATTATAATATTAACCTCTAAATCCCCTATTGGGCCCCACCCCTCCTGCCCCCAGGGGGTCAGAGCCAAAGTTTACACAAGTTATGTTTCTCCTTCCCCCCAAGGATGTTTATGGCTAAATTTGGTCACAATGCAAGCAAACCTCTAGGACAAGTAGCGATTTAAAGGATTTACCTCTAATTCCCCTATTGGGCCCCACCCGTCCTTCCCTGGGGGGGGGGGGGGGCGGGGTCAGAGCCAAAATTTAAACCAAGTTGCTGTTCCCCTCCCACTAAGGATGTTTGTGGCCAATTTTTTGGTTAAATTATCCATGGCAAAGAACTCTAAGGACTAGTAGCGATCTATCAGGACCTTTACCTCTATTGTCCCCCATATTTGGCCCCCACCCTTCCTGCCCCCGGGGGGCCAGAGCCAAAATTTACACAAGTTCTGTTTCCCCTTCCCCCAAGGATGTTTATGGCTAAATTTGGTCACAATCCAAGCAAAACTCTATGACTAGTAGCGATTTAAAGGATTTGGCTCTTTTTCCCCTATTGGGCCCCGCCCTTCCTGCCCCCGGGGGACCAGAGCTAAAATTTATACAAGTTCTGTTCCCCTTCCCTCAAGGATGTTTGTGGCCAAATTTGGTTACATTCCATTCAGGACTCTGACTAGAAGCGATTTAAAGGATTTACCTCTAATTTATCTATTGGGCCCCGACCCTCCTGCCCCCAGGGGGTCAGAGCCAAAATTTATACAAGTTCTGTTCCTTCCCCCCAAGGTTGTTTGTGGCCAAATTTGGTTACATTCTATTCAGCACTCTATGACTAGTAGCGATTTAAAGGATTTACCTCTAATTTCCCCTATTGGGCCCCGCCCCTCCTGCCCCCGAGGGACCAGAGCCAAAATTTATACAAGTTCCGTTTCCCTTCCCCCAAGGATGTTTGTGGCCCAAATTTGGCTTACATTCAAAACATGCAAGAAACTCTAAGGACAAAAAAGCAAGCGAAATTCTAATTAGGCAAACTTTACCCTAAACTTCCCCTAATTGGGTCCCGCCCGCTCCTCGCCCCGCGGGGGGGGGGGGGGGGTAGAGCCAAAATTTATACAAGTTCTGTTCCTCCTCCCCTAAGGATGTTTGTGGCCAAATTTGGTTAAAATCCATGCAGAACTCTAGGACAAGTAGCGATTTATAGGATTTACCTCTATTTCCCATATTGGGCCCCGCCCCTCCTGCCCCCGGGGGGGTCAGAGCCAAAATTTATACAAGTTCTGTTCCCCTTTCCCCAAGGATGTTTGTGGCAAAATTTGGTTACAATCCATGCAGAACTCTATGACTAGTAGCGATTTAAAGGAAATGTTGACGGACAGAGGGACGGACGGACGGACGGACAGACGCCGCGCCATGACATAAGCTCACCGGCCCTTCGGGCCAGGTGAGCTCATAAAACTCACCATTCGCAAAGAGTAACATTTCAAATGTATATGGTTATACACCAGATAGACTTATCAATATCAATGCTATACATATAGTAAAGTGCTGTAATATTAAAATGTTGCAATGCATAAAAACTTACATAAACTGAATATATCGCTGGTGAAAAGAATTCGAAGATTTTAGTGGGAACGTGAAGAAAGCAAAAGTTCACCACCTACGAACTTTTACAGTAAAATATGTAGTGATTTGTTCGCAGCCAGTGGTACAGATAGGATTCTCGCTAAGCAAGAGGCCAATGGGCCTTAGCGGTCATCTGACTATTGACACAATACAACACAACAAAACATATTGTAGTGACAATCAATAAAAAAACAATACAGAAAAACTCTTAGAAGATCAGGATCTGATATATTTAAAATGATAAGACCATGAATGAAGATCATACTAATATCCATTCTCTACGCGTCACAGTTATTTATAAGTAGTCGTTTAAAGATTTAGCCTATTTTACCCCAGAGGCATTGGATAAATATCAAGGTCGTTCATTTGAATAAACATGGTAGCCCTTCGAAGATCCCAGCATATCGCTGGCCCATTATGAGTTCCCCGAGTCTTTCGGAAAGAAGTTGTTCAATGATTTCAGCCTATTTAATCCATTTGACCTTGAATAAATGTAAAGGTCATACATTTGAACAAACTTGGTTGTTCTGCATCCCAGCATGTCACAGCCATTACGAGTACACTGAACCTATTGGTTCATATGAAGTTGTCATTTGAACATTTAAAGCCTTTTGGACCTCTCTGACCTTGAATGAATGTCAAGGTCATTCATTTGAACAAACTACAGTATGTAGCTCTTAACCCCAGCATGCTAATGGACAAATACCAGGATTCTGGGCCTGTTGGTTATTCAGAAGAAGTCATTTGAATGAAAAATTTACGCATGACTGACGGAGCACGGCGACGGACGAAGCATGATGACAATAGGTCATCCTGACTCTTTGGGTCAGATTTTTCATGTTTGGCTTGAGGCAGCAAAAATGTTTCTTAATAGCAAGCTAGTATTCCAAATCAGTTTTCTGACCGAAAACACATTATGCACAACAAGGGCCCAAGGGGAACCTACCTATCGAATTTGAAACCGATCATTGCAGTACTTTCTGTGAAAAGTTGTAACAAACTATCGAAGTTCAAGATGGTGAAAGGTAACATGCACAACTACGTCAAAGAGGAATCCCAAGATGGCTGCCTAGTGGCAATCTTGTTGACTGATACGTTCCAACAACTAGGGTCCAAGGACACATACATATGGAATTTGAAAACGATCCTTCAGTACTTTCTGACAAACAAAAAATAATTTGAGAATGATCCCTTTAGTACTCTCTGAAAAATAGCGATAACAAAATGTTACCATCAACATCCAAGATGGCCAGCCATCTTGTTGACCGATCGGTCCCAAAAGGCAATAAGCACAAATAGTTCGCTAGGGGAACCTACACATGGAATTTGAAAAAAAAATCCTTCAGGACTTTCTGAGAAATAGCGATAACAAACATTAACTACCTTCTCATTGGCATATCGTTTCAAAAATGCAATATGTACAACTCTGACCCTAGGTAAACGTATAAGTTTAAGAATGATACCTTCAGCACTAAGACACTTTCTGAGAAATAGCGATAACAAGGATTGTTAAAGGACGGACGAACGGAAAGATGGACCACGGAGCGATTTGAATAGGTGGGCTTTAAAAAGATAAAAAAATAAAATATTAGATGAAAAAGATAATTATTATTCAACAATTTACCAACATCACCGGGTTCGTATACTACTCATTTTTCGAAAGACACTACGATTCCACGTATATTATGACTCCCTTAAATAGAACATTGACTATTAACGATCTATGTGTAAAAAGAATTCATATAATGGCTGAGTATCTAGGGTTAAGTTCCAAGTTTCATAACAATCCATTTTCATGCTTGAAACTTTGTTGATTATAGTAGCATCTCAAAAAATAATTATTACAGCACAGCTGATAGCGTAACAAATGTAACCTATGCAAATCGGCTACTGCTCTAGTTAAGATGAGTATACTGGTGAAATACCTTGATTGAAAATCTATCAAGTACCATAAAAATTATATGAACGTGTGCAAATTACCCCTACACTATTTGTGTTACCTAACCAAACTAGTAGGAACGCTAGAAGTAAAATTTTGTAAAATAATATGAACTCCAGTCATTTTTCATCTGTACGCTTGCTATATTTAGATACGTAAAAACGATATTTCATAATACATTATTTATTTTTTCAGACATGATACGAGCAGCCACCAAACGATGTGTGTAACGTCATTATATACACGTACATATGAAAAAAAAATCTCCAAAACTATTGAATAACGGGCGTATCAATTAAATAGACTGTTTCCCTCATGATATTAAACTTGCTTATGCAAATAGATTAACAATCTAACCGATATTATACAAATATAGCATTTTGATGAGGTCGATACATGGTTATATCGACCAAAGAAAAAATATTGACCGAGGACGTAGTCCGAGGTCGATATTTTTTTCTGTGGTCGATATAACCATGTATTGACCGAAATCAAAATGCTATAATTGTTTTATTATTTTCTGGATTTTTGACATTTTGAAATGAGTGTGAAACTAAATGAGCATCGCATTGTAAATTCTGCTTCGTGATGACAGTTACAATCCTATGATTTTGTAACAAGTTTAGTTTTAAAAAACATATGAACACAGTATCAATATACGCACTTTACGCTTTTATTACATGCACCCGGTGCATGCGTGTTTGTAAATTGCATACATGTACATGTACTCCATTATACCTGTAGCTCCATGTCGGACACAGTCAATTAAATGTATAGTTTGTTTTCCGTTGAAATAATTCACTTCGAGGCCAAACATACAATAAAAGATTCAGATTGACATGAAGATACATTCTCTTATGCTTAGTACATGAAATCGTATACATACAGTAGGATTAGCCTATGCCTAATGTTGTTACTAGTCTAGGTGGAATTTTTAAAATAAATTTAAAACGTATTCACTATTCAATGGCTCAAGATGCTTAATGAATGTTATTCAATTATTTCCTACTCTCCTACCGTGTTTATGTTGAAAATTTAAAAGTTTAAACTGTAGTCATCAGCTGGAAGTCATCATCATCTTTGATAGACACCGAAACAATCAACGTCGTCTGTCACATTTTGTGGTTACGCTTCAAACTCAGGTCACCAAAGCGTTTGATTCAAAGCGCCAGGAACACGAAGCGTTTTGGTAACATAGATGATAACGTTATCTAAAAATAACCGTGCAATATACTTTTTCTATAAACTACTTCCGGAAAAATCGTGCAATATAGTTTTTTATCGGTGATCACGTGGCATGTTTTTGACCAATGAGAAGTGACAAAAAATCCAGAAAAATAATAATTCACAATATATGATTCATACCATTCTTATATAAGATACAAAACGTGTACGATTTCCTTATACAGTGTCGTTGACATTGAAAACACGAATGCAAATTGTCATTAATTCGAGACGCCTCTTTGATATGTTAAAGAAATTTATTCACCATTACTGCCGTGCGTAATATATAAGCGCCTTCAAAAACAGTTCCAGTAATTACCCATTAAATAGTTACTTTACAATTAATACTTTTGCAATGCGCTTAGGAAAAGACAACATCGCAATACGAGAGTTTCAATATCGTAAAATGACGTCATTCCGTTGACATGTTATCGTTTCATCAACATTGTGCATGAGTTTTCTCAAGTGTTGTATCCCATACAATCTTTAGATAAAATCAAAACTTACAATCTGTGATTTTGTTTTTTAAATGTGGATGTAGTCCTTTCGAGATGTAAGGATGAGTAGGATTTTAAAGCAAAATATAATCAAAGTTCTCCCTTTAGAGCCCCGCCCCTCTGTCCCCAGGAGTCAATATGTTTAATATGATTGTCCTACCCCACGCCGCCTTACGAAACACGATGACGATAGCTAATCCTGACCTTCGGTCAGCAAAAGGCGTTTAGAATAGGTAACTAGTTGGGCGACACCTGAAGGAGTGTCGCGGATGAAATGAAGAGAAGAGAAATGGGAGATAACTCTTGTTGTTACTGTTAAACGGGGCCAATTTCATTAGGTTATGGAAAATATACCAGAGTTTGAAGTCATTTCAGGATTTTAGTCTATTTGACCCCTGTGACCTTGAATAGAGGTCAAGGTTATTTATTTAAACAACCATGGTAGTTCATTATATGATATATACTGGCAGTTAACCTGAAAGATACATTTTGACTGATTTTCTATAAAAAAAACATTAAAGGAAGGTAATTAAGAAATGAGAAATCCTTTTAAGCTACATCCCCAATACTCCATGGGTTACTATCACTGACGTAATATGCACCCCTGGACTATCTCATAGTAAAAATAGAGCCACTTCAGAAGAAAAAAACTGACCAATCCCAGGCTTGTAAAAATCACTTGGCTACATTCTCAATATTCCAGGGGTTACTATCACTGATGTAATACCCACTCATGGACTAATTTCTCATAGTAAAATAGGAGGCAGTTCAGAAGTAAACAAGAGGCCCAAGAGGCCTTGACAGTCACCTGAGTGCTGATACAATTGCAAATTCGGTTCAAATCTTTAAAAAGCATTTATGAATTAAAAGAAACCCCTTTTGGACCCACTCCTCAGGCCCCTATGAGTCAGTCATGGAAAATGTGTTAATAGGATTCAATTGCCATATCATACTGATAATTCTGACATTTGATTCATTTTCTATTACAAATGACCAAATAATGTTCAAAAATGTGTTTTCCCTATAGAAACTATAGTAAATATGACCCCCTACCCAGGGGGAAATATGAGACCCCAGGGTCATATATAATTCATAATTTTTGTAAAGGACCTTAAGACCTTTCTATCTATGAAGAGTATTTGATTCTACCATTTCCAGAATTGCAGAAGAGGGTTTTTGAAGTTTTAGCCTATCCTATTTGACCCCTTTTAGCCCCATCCATTAGGCCTCTGGGGGTTAGTTATGGAAATTTCATTAATATGATTCAATGGCCATTTCATACTGATAATTCTGACATTATTTGACTCATTTTCTATTACAAAAGAACAAATAATGCTCAAAAATGAGTTTTACCAATATAAACTATAGTAAACTTGACCCCCTCCCCAAGGGGAAACGTTATTCCATCTATGAAGAGTATATGATTCTACCATTTCCGGAATTTTAGAAGAGGATTTTTGAAGTTTTAGCCTATTTGACACCTTTTGGTCCAAACCCTCAGGCCTCTAGGGGGCCATATAATTCACAATTTTTATTGATCTTTGGCAATGAAAAGTTTCTGCAAAATTTCATTGAATTTAGTTCAGTGGTTCTTGAGAAGAAGACGAAAATGTAATTTATTGTCGCACGACGACGGACAAAAGGCTATTAGAATAGGTCACTGGAGACTTCGTCTCTGCTGACCTAATAACTGATACAGTCCTGCAAAGACTTCCTTTCAAGATTACAGAGAAAGTGACACCCAACTTCAAACCAACACAGTGAACCATATTATACAATTCCTTTGATGTACGTTAAATGATCTAATTACCTGTGTCTTCTGTTGCCTGCAGTTTCATTGACCGATTTGCCAGGTGTAATATAGCCACGCCTCTACTCGCAAACACACGTGTTTCTATTCAATGTCGGAACAAACAATGTGGTTTGATTGACAGCTGGCGATCAGTTAATTATGAAATAGTGCAGGGGTAGATATTATGTCAGTGATAGTAACCCCTGGCGTATGGAGAAGGATTAGGCTATTACTCTGCTATTTATAATGGTGGGGTTGCAAAAATCTGCCCAGCACGCGATTTTTTTTCAAAAATTTGCAGTGGTTAAAAGTCTAGGTAAATTACTACAGTTGTTTTTATTATAATTTATGTTGATTTTAAAAAAGATACATGTGGGCATGCAATCATGATTTTTTCCATAAACTTAATTTGGGTTATGTGGCAAAGGGCGGACGCTTGTGTCCATCTTTTGAACATATTATTTTAAATTTTTTTATTATTTTTGTTGATAAGAAGATACTTCATTACTTATCTTATAATCCATTTATAAGGACATCTACGAACTAATGTTTACGGCAAATTGATTTTGAAGACAAAATATCAACAAACTTAGGTGTCAGGTATCCCACAATTGAGGATATTTGATTTGCCGTAATATTTGTTATGTTAATTCGTTACAATTTATCCAATTTAACATTTATTAAATCATTGCTGATAAAGCGTATTAATCATTTTACAGATCCTATTTATTCACAAGAAACAAGAGGTCCCAGAGAGGCCAGTCGTGTGCACCACATGGTTTTTTTGTTAGTAATTCTCATAAAGACCATTTCCTGAAATTAGAGAAAATACTAAGAAATTTGACTCCCAAAAGGTATTTATGTTTGAATTGCACAGCCATAAATGATGCTATTGGATACGGTGAAGCAATTACTATGCTATGCCAATACATAAGGTTTACAGAGACAAGGTAATGTTATAGAAATATACGTAAGCTAATGTAAGAGCCTTTGACCTAGAAGGGTTCGATATTTCGCGTCTAAGGCCCGGTGGAGTCACAGCCCATCATTTGTACAATTTCAAATCACATAATAAGGATGGCTACCTTTTGCATATAAAGGGTGACTCTTGGACAATTCTTTTAGTGCCGAGAAGAAAGAACGCTTTTTTATTTTATGGAAATAGGCTAAATTTGCACCCTATATTGGACCACCAGGCCCGAGGCCTAGGAAGGTCAGCCCCATCATTTGCAAAATTTTTGAATCAACCCTATAAAGGATGTAAACCATTGCATAATACAGCGAGAAAAAGTCATTTATATGGAAATTGACACTTTTGACCCGCCCCTCAGGCCCCCGGGGGGTCAGGGCCCTATCATTTGCACAATTTTGAATCCAACACTATAGGATATTACCATTGTATTATGGGTGCTATACCATGCTTAGTTTCAGAGAAGAATCGTTTATATGGAAAAAGCCAAATTGGCCACTTTTGACCCCGCCCTCAGGCCCCCTGGGGGTCAGCCCATCATTTGGCAACAATTTTGAATCCCCACTATCTATAAGAAATGCTACCATTGCATTATGGGTGCTATACCATGCTTAGTTTCAGAGAAGAAGTCGTTTATATGGAAATAGCCAAATTGGCCCTTTTGACCCCGCCCCTCAGGCCCCGGGGGTCAGCCCCATCATTTGTACAATTTTGAATCCCACCTTAAGGATGCTACCATTGCATTATGGGTGCTATCCCATGCTTGGTTTCAGAGAAGAAGTCGTTTATATGGAAATAGCAAATTGACCCCTTTTGACCGCGCCCTCTCAGGCCCCCCGGGGGTCAGCCACATCATTTGTACAATTTTGAATCCCCACCCTATAAAGATACTACCATTGCATTATGAGTGTATCTCATTGCTTAGTTTCAGAGAAGAAGTCGTTTATATGGAAATAGCCAAATTGACCCCATTTGACCCCGCCCTCAGGCCCGCCGGGGCTTTCAGCCCCATCATTTGTACAATTTTGAATCCCACCCTATAAAGGATGCTACCATTGCATTATGGGTGCTATACCATGCTTGCGTTTCAGAGAAGAAGTCGTTATAAATGCAAATATGCCAAATTGACCCCTTTGAACGCCCGCCCTCGAGCCCCTGGGGGGTCAGCTCACATCATCATTTGTACAATTTTGAATCCCCACACCTATCAAGACTGCCATACGCAATTTAGCTATTATGAGTTGGATATCCATGCTTAGTTTCAGAGAGCACGCTCGTTATATATCATTAGGAATAGCCATAATTGACCATTTCTAGACCACGCTCTAGACTAAGCCTTCCGGGGGTCAGCCGCCATACTATTTGTACGCAATTTTGAATTTCACACCTATAGAAGGGATGCTACCATTGCATTTATGGGTGTAATCGCCATGCTTGGTTTCAGAGAAGAAGTCGTTTATATGGAAATAGTTGCATCCCTTTTGGTCCCGATTCCGCTCAAAGGCCCCTGAC
>SAYR01044136.1:719204-744896 GCA_004382745.1 Argopecten irradians irradians
CAGGCAACAGTTCCACTTAAAAGAAGAAACAAGCATTTGAATAATACTGCGTCTCCCAAACACCCCTCGCAAACATACAGAGCTAACACGTCGTACATGGAGGCCGTCTTACATGACCCTGGCTTGTTTAATACAAGGCCGATTAAATAACCAATGCACTCGCCACAAACTACACGGAACTACACCGCAATACTGGGGAGGCCGGTCCTTACAGTGACCATAAGCTTGTTAAATCAAGGAGTTATGCAATCAAACAAAAAAGGTCCGGCTGTAGCAAGGATGATCATGCAAGGTTCCTTATAAATATTGTCTCAACTCAATGCAGTAGGATATCACACCATTCACATAGAAGTGATACTTGACGTAAGTCCAATGTGGGTGGCTGCTGGAAACCCACTGTGTAGCTCAATTTGTAATGAAGAAGGCCTCGTCAGAAAACAGTGAAGGTTGATACTTCAGCGTAACTTTGTGCGAAACCCGTCCCATCTTCCATTTTCTAATCCTCATTCTTCCAACCAACGTGTTCTGGCGCAGCCTGTACTCTCGAAACCCTAATGAAAAAAAAAATTATATAAATGTTATGATTAATAAAAACTGGCAAAGACAACCCGTTTATATACAATGATGTTTTGTCTGACAAATGTCACTGGGTTATCTACTACCAGTAGGGTGAGCATGGGGAATCTGGACAATGGGGAAATTCGGACTGTTAAATAAAAGTTTGTGCGTCTGAAGCCCTTGCTTCCCGGTAGCCACCTGTAACGAGGTGCGTTTCGCGCGATTTTGCTGAGGAGTTGCCGTCCTTTGTACGTGACCTGTATCGTGACCTTCCCCCGCCCATTTCGAATTGGTACAACACGGTCACGATTTTCGACGGTACCGTCACGTTTAATAGACAACGTTTAACATTTGATCTAAGGTATGTTTCTGTAAAGAAATTATGCTTTATTGGTTTATGAATTCCTTCAGCATTTTATTGCCTTTAATGCAAACTATGAAATGATGTTATAATGTTAATAAATAAAGTTTCTTCCCGATAAGAATATGTCCGGATTTCCCCATACAGCAAATTTCTATAGAGGGAAATCGGACATCGACATGGGGAAAATCGGACAACTTTATATTTGATTGATTGCATATCTATGTGTTATATAATTACAGATGTTATTGTACAAACCACATTATTTACATAGCATATTTATAAATTGATCAGCATTTATATCTTTACACTTTCTACAGTAGCTGTTCTAATTTATTGTACTGTATTCAAACATGATGTTTATGTAAGATGAACTCTAAAGTCTCTAGGTTTGAAATAATTGTGTTTTAACGTTTTTCTTTTGTTTTCATTTTTCCAAACGCCATATCCTACCAATGGAAATGAGCAATGGAACTTCAACAGCCCAGGATCCAGTTCGGAGTTTCAGGGAATACGCGTTTTCTATTTAACAATTTTCAAGTTTGGTTTGTTGAGTTTCTTTTCTTTGAATTTATTTTTAGTTTTGTACTCTTCTTTCATTTATTAAATATTATTTCCTTATTATACACATGTAGATATATAGACATTATTGTTAACAAAATGTACATAGACAGATCTGTATGTTTATTGATTGATTGGTAATCACGTATAAAATTGCCTCTGTATCTTTCATTTGATAATAATGCGGCTAAGTCATTCTTTTAGGAATGCAAGTTTGATAATTAAAAACCTTTGGGCTGTTGGGAATGCACCACTGGGGAAGAGGCAGGTTGAGTTTGGGAAGAAGTATAGACTCTTCGTCAAGACAGACAAATAACAAAGATTCAAATGCTATAGAAATTCTTGACGGGAATACACGAAAAGGGCTATTTTGAAGCGAGAAAATGCATATGTACTCAGTAGGATAATGGAGGCTAATGTTTTTTGTTTTCATTATCCCATTGATGAGCCCACAAAGTAATGAAACAGAAGAAGTGGTCCACAACAGAGATGTGATCTCTACTGTCAAATGGAAAGTGGATGAGCTAGACGTAGCAGCGTCTCATTGACGAGAAATGGTGTCTTGTTTGAAATCTAAATTAGAATCAAATTCAAAACAGAACAAAATACAGTAATTAAGACAAATATATTGTCTTATAGCTTTTTAACCTTTTATGATTCTTTCACTCATGGACCTTTTATTTCCTACTTATAATGTTATATTCTCTGGCGTCAGAAATTTTGCGCCCATTTCATTTTGTTGTAGTGGTGCAACATTACAGATACAAGTTTCAAGTATGATAAAGTGTTCTTGAAATCACAGTTTAATACATTCAGCATACCTTAAAAAAATTGTTGCAAGCTAAATCATGAACATAGTCGTATATCACCCGAACAGCGATTGGTTTTACAATGTTTTGATATATAGAGTATCTGCAATTTTATGACATTCTTTTCATCTACAGTATGACAAAATCAACTATATACGCCGAAAGATTAAAGTCTTAAATTAAATCAGTATCAAATTGCACACATTAAAAAACGTGATACGACAGTGGAATCTTGACTTTCCCAACACGAAAATTTTTCAGCTTAGTCATTACAGTACCTTGCCTGTATAGTAAAGAATTGCATGTAACGTCCTAATCTAACGATGTTACAGATAAAGTAGGAGGAATCTAGTAACAACTAGTTCCAGCTTTACTACTTGGATTTAAAGTCAAGATTAAGGTTTAGGCATTCTACTTGAGTAATTTTACAACTATTCCGATCGATCTTTCTTAAACGGGCTTGGACCCGGTACGGCGGAATGAATGTCTAATTGCTTTCTATGTCTAAATTTGGTCTATTTACTGGTGTGCAGAAATTCACAAATAATACTTGATTCAATTCCAACTCATTCTCACATAGCTACCACATACGGTTTTATATAACCGTAAATTAGAAACGTTCATAAATAATTAAATCCATACTGTTAATTAGCAATTAGGTAATCAAGATGATAAGCCCTAACATATAAAAGGGACATAACTCTTAACAATTAAGTAGCCCGATGTATGCCACAGGGACCTGCGGAATTAGTTACGTTTTAACATAGTTAGAACACCCGGAGAGAATATAAGAGTTGTGTAACACTTATCCTACATGGTTAACGTATTTAACGGGCGATTTTATGACCCAGTCTGAATGCCAGTGGATGGTTCAATATAATATTAAAACTAATTGTCATACCTCTATGATGTATTGTTAATACCAATGCTATTGCGAAAATAATGATAATCAAAACCACTATGTTCATATTAACATTTTGGCGAATTCCAAATGAACTTTATTTAAATATAGTCATGAAAATATATAGAAGAGCAAATTTGGTTTTGATTTAGGCAAATTTAAATACAAACGGGTTTTTACAATTATAACCAAGCCCAAGTGAGGTCTATTTTGAAGCTGCTGATGGACCGTTAAACAAAGATGTCTAGATCCGGATACGACTTTATAAAGAGATGACGTAAAAATGGCTGTTTCTATTTTATAGATAAAATTGGCAGTCTGGATATGTGATTTTAACCCCAAACATATTCAACAAAGACCTCCACCAATAATTAATAATTTACTGTCTTGATATGGCACCAATGTTCAACAATAGATGAACGAGCTTTTGCAGATTATATATCATATTTGCGCGATAGCGCAAGGAATATGATCGTTTGCCAAAGCTTTGGATTTTTTTGGTCATCAGATGCTTTATCAAGATAGCTTAATTTGTCCCTCAAACAATTCAAATAATAAAACTTGTCTGCAAGTAAGCATTTTTATAAGAATTTGACTTAGGATAAGTACTGGATTTTTCAAGATGTGTCAAAGGTTATTCCAAAGACTGTTTCAATGTTTTTAAAGTGGCTTTATAACCGAATTTTAATCCAATAATGAAATATACAGGGGTGATTTTCTGTGCTAAATTCCTGGTAATATGTCAATCGATGTTACAAATGTAAACTTTTATCAACAGAATGCCGCACAAATCAAAAGGTATTTACCAAAGACTAATGACGATAGGATGCATAGAGCGGTAAATGCGCTCCGAAAACGAAGGTCTTCTGTTAGAAAAGCTGCGAGAGGCATTCGCGCATCGCAAAATCAACATTATCCACCACGTGTCGGGGAAAGTTGCTAAATCTACTAACTGTAGGTCAGGTACTAAGTGTAGGTCAGTGGTTTTCGTTTGAGTACTCCAGCTTTTCTCCATCTCCTAAACCTGGCACATTTACATTGTAAATATGATTCTGTATGTTGAAAGGACAAAATAAAATATTTAAAATCCAATCCTCAGATTTAAAAACTAGATTCTCTCTAAATAATGTTTTTGTGGGATAGATATGACAGTTTCAAGGCTTGTTTCAAATATAAAAGCATTAAAGATCATTCAAACTGAAACATTATTCTGGCCAAAGTCAGGGTCCAATGATATGGAAAAAACTGATTGATACCCAATTGGTGTGTTAAAAATTGCATTAAAAATATTAAACATCATTATATATATTGGACTGGGTATTGGAATCCCGGTCTGGCTGCTACATTTTCTCTTCTCCTGTTATAAACTTGGCGCCCAACTAAAATATCCATGCATAGTTGTGGTATAAAGGTCTCTTACGTCTTTGAGGGTGAAGACTTTGGAAAAGGAGAGAGGAGTGTAGCAGGATTTGACCGGGCAATCATCAGTGACTACCTCAGCGGTAGAGCATTTGGCTACAGTACTACAGTAGTGTTCTGTAATTTGGTCAATTCAACATCGTAATATATTACCGATAATCCACATGTACAGTTACCTAATAATTTATTTATAACTGAAAATACTGGATACAACATATTGAAGATATAGACGGTTGTACAACCTTATTTAAATATGATTTTCTTTCCCTGTAACAAATTTTAACATACTAAAAATTGGAAATTTTGTAACCCAAATGCAAATTTCATTTAGGTTATTTAACAACGATTTGTTCCGGTGTAACGTTGAAAATGGACCTCCGTTGAAAATTGACCACATATCTGAGCTTTACTTTCCAATTTCGCACGCAAGGTTTTACAGCAATCTAATTAAAAGTTCGATGTTCATGATTTACTCCGTTCATATGGAGTATACATCAAATTTAAGTAGATGGTATTCGTTTCTGGTTTCCGGTATGCCAAAATACAAGGACGGAACGTAAATGAACATGATTGCAAAATATAACTAAAGATTTCTTTATAGCAACATATTGCATATTAAATCTGAGCGGACACGCCTCGTCAATCAGTTGGTAATTATAATTGACTGACACGTGAACATCGAGGCTAGTAGCCAATGATATGGCAGGGTCGGGGCCTCCGTCCTTCGCCTTGCAACATAAATCAAATATTACAAATATTTTAAAAATCAATATAAAATGTGTATATTTGCTTAACATATCGTTTGTTTTGACCCTAAATAGTACAAAATAAAAAGTTCCGTTGTTCCTTTGAAGATGCATTTGTGTTTGTGTTTCTTTTGTCCCTATTTATCGTCTCTATAGCAATTTTTCTTTTGACTGAAAATACAGATTATCAAAAAATGTAACGGAAGACATAAACAATCTGAAAACATTGATAAACCGTTTCCTTTGCATATATTTTCGAAATAGGAATTCTGAAAATAATCTGTGAACATGTTTACTTCCTCGGCATACTGAACTAAGAGATCCAATGAAAATTTGGTGTCTAGTTACGTCTGTATTGATTTTGTTGATAAATCCTAGTTAATTTACCGAGTTTTAGTGAATGCCCATGTGTGAAGAAACGAAAATATGGTTATTGAAATATAAGCATATGTAAATTTGTTGTTTGTTGTGATTTGGAAAAGTAGATTACTCTAAAAGTTTTGAACGTGTCCGGTTACATCATGTTCTAGTGAAACTAAAAATACATTTTTAATGAAAACGGAAAACTAAACTATCTTTTCCTTCTCACGATGGCATGAAGCAACGCACTATGGATCCTTTCAATGTAAAAACATTAATTTTGCGAACCTTTAATTTATGTAATTTTTGAGGGTAACTTAGTAAGATGTAACACATTATTGAAGGACTCAAAAAATCGGCTCACAACAAGGGGTATCTTATATATCTAGGGCTTACAAGTGAGACTTTATAAACTAATGATGTATATTGTTGACAAAATGTCAAACTCAGTTATCATTAGGGTAAACATGGGGAAATCTGGACAATGGGGAAATTCGGACTGTTAAATAAAAGTTTGCGTCTGAAGCCCTTGCTTCCCGGTAGCCACTGTAACGAAAGTGCGTTTCGGCGATTTGCTGAGCGAGTTGCCTCCCTTTGTACGTGACCTGTACTCGTGACCTCTCCCCGCCCATTTCGAATTGGTACAACACGGTCACGATTTTCGACGGTACCGTCACGTTTAATAGACAACGTTTAACATTTCGATCTAAGGTATGTTTCTGTAAAAGAAATTATGCTTATTGGTTTATGAATTCTTCAGCATTTTATTGCCTTAATGCAAACTATGAAAATGATGTTATAACATTAAAAAATAAAGTTTCTTCCCGATAAGATATGTCCGGATTTCCCCATACAGCAAATTTACTATAGAGGGGAATCCGGACATCGACATGGGGAAAATCGGACAACTTTATATTTGATTGATTGCATATCTAATGTGTTATATAATTACAGATGTATTGTACAAAAACACATTATTTACATAGCAATATCTTATAAATTGATCAGCATTTATATCTTACACTTTCTACAGTAGCTGGATCTAATTTATTTGTACTGTATTCAAAACATGATGTTTATGTACAGATGACCTCTAAAGTCTCTAGGTTTGAAATAATTTGTATTTAAACGTTTTCTTTTGTTTTCATATTTTCCAAACGCCATATCCTACCAATTGGAAATGAGCAATGGAACTTCAAGCCCAGGATCCAGTATCGGAGTTCTCGGGAATATCGCCGTTTTCTATTTTACATTTTCAGTTTGGTTTGTTGAGTTTCTTATTCTTTTGATTCTTTTTAGTTTTGTATCTTTCCATTTATTTAAAATATTATTTCCCTTATTATACACATGTAGATATATAGACATTATTGTAACAAAATGTACATAGACCAGATCTGTATGTTTATTGATTGATTGGTAATACGTATAAAATTGCCTCTGTATCTTTCATTTGATAATAATACGCTATGTCATTCTTTTAGGAATGCAGACTTTGATAATTAAAAACCTTTGGGCTGTTGGAATGCACCACTGGGGAAGAGGCAGGTTGAGTTTGGGAGAAAAGTATAGACTTCGTCAAGACAGACATAACCCTAAAGATTCAAATGCTATAGAAATTCTTGACGGGAATACACGAAAGGGCTATTTGAAGCGAGAAAATGCATATGTACTCAGTAGGATAATGGAGGCTAATGTTTCTTGTTTCATTATACCCATTGATGAGCCACAAGTAATGAACAGAAGAAGTGGTCCACAACAGAGATGTGATCTCTACTGTCAAATGGAAAGTGATAGACTAGACGTAGCAGCGTCTCACTTGACGAGAAATGGTGTCTTGTTTGAAATTACAAATTAGAATCAAAAGTTCAAAACCAGAACAAAAATACAGTAATTAAGAAACAAATATATTGTCTTATACTTTTTAACCTTTTATGATTCTTTCACTCATGGACTCTTTATTTCCTACTTATAAATGTATATATTCTCTGGCGTCAGAAATTTTGCGCCCATTTCATTTTGTTGTAGTGTGCAACATTACAGATACAAGTTTCAAGTATGATAAAGTGTTCTTGAAATCACAGTTTAATACATTCAGCATAACCTTAAAAAAAATTGTTGCAAGCTAAATCATGAACATAGTCGTATATCAACCGAACAGCGATTGGTTTTACAATGTTTTGATATATAGAGTATCTGCAATTTTATGACATTCTTTTCATCTACAGTATGACCAAATCAACTATATACGCCGAAAGATTAAGTCTTAAATTAAATCAGTATCAAATCTGCACACATTAAAAAACGTGATACGACAGTGGAATCTTGACTTTCCCAACACGAAATTTTTTCAGCTTAGTCACTTACAGTACCTTGCCTGTATCAGTAAAGAATTGCATGTAACGTCCTAATCTAACGATGTTACAGATAACAGTAGGAGGAATCTAGTAACAAACTAGTTCCAGCTTTACTACTTGGATCTTAAAGTCAAGATTAAGGTTTAGCATTCTACTTGAGTAACTTTACACTATTTCCCACCTCGATCCTTTCTTAACACGGGCTTTGGACCGGTTACGGCGGAATGAATGTCTAATTGCTTTTCTATGTCTAAATTTGGTCTATTATACCTGGTGTGCAGAAATTCACAAATAAATACTTGATTCAATTCACCAATACTCATTCTCACATAGCTACAACATACGTATTTTATATAACCGTAACATTAGAAACCGTTCATAATAATTAAATCCATACTGTTAATTAGCAATTAGGTAATCAAGATGATAAGCCCTAACATATAAAAGGGACATAACTCTTAACAATTAAGTAGCCCGATGTATGCCACAGGGACCTGGGAATTAGTTACAGTTTATAACATAGTTAGAACCACCGGAGAGAATATAAAGAGTTGTGTAACACTTACTCTACATGGTTCACGTATTTAACGGGCGAATTTATGACCACTCTGAATGCCAGTGGATGGTTCAAATATATATAAATTAAAACTAATTGTCATACCTCTATGATGTATGTGTAATAACCAATGCCTATTGCGAAAATATGATAATCAAAACCACTATGTTCATATTAACATTTTGGCGAATTCCAAATGAACTTTATTTAAATATAGTCACTGAAAATATATAGAAAGAGCAAATTTGGTTTTGATTAGGCAATTTAAATACAAACGGATTTTTACAATTATAACCAAGCCCAAGTGAGGTCTAGTTGAAGCTGCTGATGGACCGTTAAACAAAGATGTCTAGATCCGGATACGACTTTATTAACAGTATGACGTAAAAATGGCTGTTCTATTTTATAGATAAAATTGGCAGTACTGATATGTCGATTTAACACCAACATATTCAACAAAGACCTCCAACATAATTAAATAATTTACTGTCTTGATATGGCACCAATGTTCAAAATAGATGACAGAGCTTTGCAGATTATATATCATATTGCGCGATAGCGCAAGGAATATGAATCCGTTTGCAAAGCTTTGGATTTTTTTGGTCATCGATGCCTTATCAAGATAGCTTAATTTGTCCCTCAAACAATTCAAAATAATAAAACTTGTCTGCAAGTAAGCACTTTTATAAAGACATTGACTTAGGAATAAGTACTGGGATTTTCAAGATGTGTCAAAGGTTATTCCAACAGACTGTTTCAATGTTTTTAAAGTGGCTTTTATAACCGAATTTTAATCCAATAATGAAATATACAGAGGTGATTTTCTGTGCTAATTCCTGGTAATACGTGCAAATCGATGTTACAAATGTAAACTCTTTTATCAACAGAATGCCGCACAAATCAAAAGGTATTTACCAAAAGACTAATGACGATAGGATGCATAGAGCGGTAAATGCGGTCCGAAACGAAGGTCTTTCTGTTAGAAAAGCTGCAGAGGCATTCGGCATCGCAAAATCAACATTATCCAACCACGTGTCGGGGAAAGTTGCACTAGGAAGTCGTTCGGGTAGGAAAACTGTTTTCCCGGCAGAGGTAGAGAAAGAAATGGTAGAAATAGCACAACGGCGAGCAAATGAAGGCTTTGGATTGTCAAGGCAGCAATTACTTGGCAAAGCTGCTCGTTTAGCAACAAATATGAAAATCAAAACGCCGTTCAAAGGTGGAAAACCTGGACAGGCTTGGTTGGACGGATTTCGTCAAAGAAATCCGTCCATTGCATTGAGAAAACCCGAAAAACTTTCAAGCATTAGGGCAAGGAACATGAATCAAGTGACGCTTTCCAACTATTTCCAGGACCTCTCGGAAGTAATTACAAGCCTTAACCTCCAGAATTCTCCGGACAAAATATGGAATATGGACGAAACTGGTTGCCAACTGGAGCACAAACCTGTATCCGTTATTGCAAGGAAAGGAGCTAGAAGCGTTCCAGGTGTTGTGGGGAATTCCAGGGAGAGTGCTACTATGCTGCCCTGTATAAATGCAGCAGGCAAGGCTCTATCCCCGATGATAATAGTGAAGGGAAAAACGCCAAAGTCGCTGAACGGATTTGACCGAGAAAACGGCCCTGTAAATGCCGTTTGGACTTATCAAGGTAAGGCCTGGATTGAGGAGAGCGGCACTCTGAAATGGCTCAATGATGTCTTTTTAAAGGAAATAGGACCACAACTTCTCATTTTGGACCAACACATATCACACGAAGGGGTTGATTTCCTGGAAGAAGCAAAGAAAAATAACATTCATATATTTGCTCTTCCTCCTCACACCACTCACTTTTTATGTCCTCTTGACCGCTGCGTTTTCGGACCATTCAAAAAGTTCTACAATAAAGTGTGTTCGGAGTTCACGTCATCGTCCCCTGGAAATCTTGTATTGAAGTGGACATGGCCAGGTCTACTTAAGAAAGCTTACGAAGCTTCCTTCACGTCCCACAATATTCAGCAGGGATTCAAGGCGTGTGGTATATTTCCGTTGAATCCGGAAGCGATACCTGCAGACGCTATCGCCCCGTCTCAGCCAACAGATGATACCAAGAATATCTCGGACACGGACATGGTTGCCTCTGTTCCTCACCCCCTTTCTGCGGCGACACCAAGCGAGACAGCATGTGCACCTGGAAATATTCCAGAGATAGATCTGGATATGTCTCCTTTCAATGTTGTCTCGGAAGTCTCTGTGGAAGATTTTGAGGATCTACAGCTCCTTTCGCAAATGGCGTTGGGCTCAGAGATAACGGTCGATGAAACCGAGGTCATCAATCCAAGTTCGACAGTCAGCTGCGATCCATTATGGTCTTCGGCAGCTACAGTATCATCTCCATCAACTCAATCAACATCAGCAAGTGCTGATTGGAATATGGAACTTAATAATTTGTTCAGTTTTGAAACCCAACCAGTCGCCCGGACTCCAAAACCTAAAGGGAAGAAAAGGATTACGAGTCATCGGCTTCTGACATCGGAAACACTTATTCAGGAGAAAAAACAAAAGAAAGAAGCAGCTGCTGAAAAAATGAAACTGAAAATGGAAAATGCTGAAAAAAAGAAAGAAAAGGCGCTTATTACTTTTCTTAAGAAAATGAAATAATGTCAGTTTGAATGAAGCAGCGTAAATGAACTTTACTTAGAGAAATGTCATCAACGACTTTTCATTACACTGCCACTATAGGTTTTATTCGTATCCCAAATTTAAAACCATTATGAGTGTAGTTTATATTTTAGGTATAAATGCAATGATATTCAGGTCTTAGTGTGTTACTCATTAGCATAAAATGTACCTATGTATACCAGCAATAAATACACGAGGCATTTGCGATATAATTCTATATTATAGATACATAAAGATTGTTGAGTTAATAAATTCTTCGTATTTGAATATTGAATTTCAAAACAATGAACGAGTTTTAGTTTACTTTCTATTGTATATAGTAGCAATTACTATCATTTAAGGATGGCTTTTGTCCGCATATGTGTTCTATGCTTTACATGTATAAGATGAGAGGTTTCTTTGCATTTTAATTAACATACATTTATGAAAATCACAGCTGAGTTTACCAGATTTTCAGGCGAGTCTCACCTCTTTCTAAAGTTTATGGCGTACCTTTACAATACGGTCTCCAACACTTACCATCGGGCAAACTTTTATAAATATTACGTATGCACATGTACGTATACGTACTTCGACGCTTCCAATGATGGATCACATAAACTATTACTAATAAATATGATTACTAAGAATATGTAGCAATAATTCACATCGTATAATGAGTTATGACATAAAATAAACGTATTTGTTAACCCCGTGATGACTGTCCGGTTTTCCCCATATATGTGGACGTATTTCCCCTTACCTGTCCGTATTTCCCCATACTATCCTATGTTATGCTATTTTTAGCATATCTTCCAAGTTGCGCGTGATATAACCTTAGTAATGAATCGTTATCTTACCCTTCACACGACTCTATATGTTTGACACTTGCGAGCGTCAACAGTTGAAACCAACAACGGATAATTTAATCGGTAATGTAAAACACCGGAAAACGTCCGGATTTCCCCATGTTTACCCTATTATCATTGTACCGACAAGTGCCAAGATATCTGAAAAAAGTGCCGAGGTGACCTCGGAAAAGTGCCGAAGTGACTCCAACCCTAAGTGCCGAGGTCTCCAGGTGCCGAGATGTCCTGATACCATTTTCTCCCCTCCTGTTACATATACGTGCATGTGTGTGCTATACAGTAAACCAGCAACGATACTTTTTTGTTGGCTTTGACTAAAGTAAAATTAAATTAAAAAAAAAAAAAATAAATGCTGCCCTTGCTGGGAATCGAACTCGTAAGACAAATAGTTACATTGGGCCAACATTAACTTTTGACCTGTGACCTAGTGACGTTAATATATTTCTGTATTATAAAGTTGTACCTTTGTGGTATGGAATATTAACATTATACTGAATAAAATTAATAATATACTTATAGCGTTAGGATTGTTTTTATTTTCAAAGAAAAAATTATTAGCCAATCAAAACAACCATAACATTCCGTCCGGAGTGACGTTCACGCGGGATTTCTGATTGCGGAAAAACAACACTACACAGAAGTGAGGATAATACGAAATGTGGAGTTTCGTGTTTCAAGTTCAGAAAGTTGCGACATGTTTCAGTAAAATAGATTAATTAGTTAATTAAATTTATGTTTTGTAATTAAATTTGTAACCTTAGGTTATAAAAAACACTGTATATAGGCGTACGGAAGGCGTGGAACACTTATGATTGCGTAAGTCGCTTTAGTCAGCTGTTGTTTACCGTTTTAATCGAATGCTTACCATAAATGGAATATTTTAGATAACAATTTTTTTATGTAGTAATTTCTATGTAATTAGCCTATGTCTTATTTCCGTTGTATCAATAACCATTTTCAGTTCACAGCACTACCTTAAATTTTATCTACTGCAGCTTGGATGATTTACTGTACTTCGACAGAAACATGTACAGTACACTATAGAGAAATCAGTTTTTGACCGCCCGTTTTGAAAAATTTGGTTACACCCTCACCTCTCTCCGCTCAAGTTCTTTCAAAGTATTATGTATACGGGTAATTTTAATTTAATTTACATTTTGTAGTCCGAGCTTATACTTTTATAGCTTTAATATTGTATGGTTCTTCTATATCATCGAAAGTACAACTGTAAACTATATCTTATATAAATTAGTCCCATAAGACCTCATATTCGGTTGCAGACATAGCATCCAAAAGCAAAATTTAGCAGGTCATTGTGAATGTATGGACAACATCAACTCTTATTCACTTATATAGCCTTTCTGACACCACATATGCAAAAACTAAAAGAAAAATGTAATGCATGGGTTTTATTAGCCCTGACACCAGACTTAGACATTATGACAGATAGATGTCTGGTTTAGGGCCAGAGCGCAGTAGTACTGGAAAACCTGGAATAAGCCGACACTGTTTGGTATCGGGCCTCGGGCCAGGTCATCTCCGATTCAGACTACTTACAAAATATTACCACCGAGAATCGCCACTTACCTTGGTCTTTTCAACAAATGAATAGTTTATCTTCTCATAGTCATCCATTTCATCACGAATGCATGCACATTCTATTGTGTCAACACAGTAGTTTCTTTTCCGCAGCTTTAAATTTCCCTCGTCGTCGTCGCCATTTTCTAGTAGTATCCAAATCACCTTAATCTCGACAGATTACTATATTTGGGTAGATATAATATTCGTTTGTTGGATAGACTAAGTTTAGTGGTGCTTCTCGGTGGTCAGTCTGAATCAGAGATGACTTGCCCGCGATCAAACGGTGTCGGCTTAATCCAGGTTTTCGAGTACTACTGCGCTCTGGCCCTAAACCAGACATCTATCTGTCATAATGTCTAAGTCTGGTGTCAGGGCCAGAGTATCTCGGGCTATGGTTTTATGTTGGGCAAAATATTCCAACAATAGGCAAATCAAAGAACTGACTCTTGACTAATTTGAATATAGGCATATTCATTATGTTTATATCAATAACATAAATTAAAACAGGCATCAACCTATATATTCATAGCTCATGATCAATACTAAGAAAAAGTTATGGATGGTACATATAAACCATTGTTAAGATGAACTCTATAATTTATAATATTGTTAATTTGGATTGCTTAAGATGTAAAGGAAGTCAAAGACATTAAATCTGTGACCTATATTTTGTGATGATTTCTGTTGACATTCATTGTTGAATTAGAATAGATATTATGCTTTAGTATGAATTAAGTGTTTGTGTCTTTGCATGGTATATAGTATATGATGAGATATTGATAATTCTAGTGCCTAGAATAGAGGGAGATCAAGAGGTGTATCAGAAAGAGAATCAAGATGGCAATGCAAGAGCGTAGACAAGCAGAGCAGGTGTTGGATGTGGAGGATGAAACATTTGGACCCCTTCCTCTCAGCAGGCTGGAGGTAATTGGGATTTCAAATATTAAAAATTTCCATTTTTTAAGCTGAAAAAAATTGAAAATGGCCCATGAAAGTAGACAGTATTGGGAATTAATTTCAGAAATAACAATTCTATTATCCAGGATAGAAAATATCCACACTTCAGGTCAGGGAAAGATATCCAGAGCAAGACAGTGTGATGTACAGGACAGTTTTATGGTACAAGACCAGAACACTATGTTCAAATTCTGATATAACTTTGGATCTCGACAATGCAAAGTTGCATTGGCAAGCCATGGGTTTTCAGACATTTTAAAAATCTTGCCCCTGGTTGGTTTGCAATAGAGATTCTCATCTTTTGCCCTCTATGTATATATGATCTCTCCCAGTAATGATCCAATAATAATAGAAGGGATCTCCAGAAATCAAGACAAAAATACCATTCATAAAGAATCTTGAGACAATATCATGTCTGATATCCATGAGTGTGTAACATTTCTGAGACTGTCCCAACTTTACCAGGTTAATTTGAGTGTAGTTATTTTTGGTTAATTTGGGTGTGGTGTTCCGTGTTCTGACATATTACGACCAGCTTTCCACCTCAGGGTAATCCACTTAGTGCAGTTACTAGTAACGTTGTGTTACTAACTGTCAATTGATGTTTTGTTTTCTTCTTTCTTTTAATTTCCCCTTAAACCTGGTACATCCTTATTATAAAATAAGGAAGTTAATAGGACATGATTATGTTTAGTTGTTAATTACTACGTACAGTTACACAAATTAATCTGAACTCCTTTTCCCCACAGGCAAATGGTATCAGTGCTACAGATGTAAAGAAAATGGAAGATGCTGGTTATTTTACTGTAGAATCTGTTGCTTATACCCCAAAGAAAAACCTTCTATCTATCAAAGGCATCAGTGAAGCCAAGGCTGACAAAATCTTGGTGAGAAAATATTTTAGACATTTTTAGTTACCATATATACAAAAACTACTAAAATTATCTTGATGAGTCGTGTGATAGGATATAAATTCTAATGAATGATAATTTTTCTTCCTCAATGTAGAGTGGTGTTTGGTTTTGAATTGGAGCTTTTCATACTATGCAATATCTGGTGAAATAACATTTCATTTAAATTTTGACATTTTCAATATTTTTAGGTCATCTGACCCAAAGGGTCAGGATGACCTATTGTCATCATAAACCGTCCGTCGTCGTGCGCCGTGCGCCGTCTGCCGTGCGCCGTCCGCCGTCCGCCGTGCGTAAACTTTTCATTCAAACAACTTCTTCTCAATAACCTGAAGGCCCAGGGTACTCATATTTGGCCTGTAGGTTGCTGGGATGGAGGGCTACCAAGTTTGTTCAAATGAATGACCTTGACCTTCATTCAAGGTCACAGGGGTCAAAAAGGCCAAAATCTTTAAACGACTTCTTCTCAAGAACCAGAATGCCCAGGGTACTGATATTTGGCCTGTACTACCAAGTTTGTTCAAATAAATGACCTTGACCTTCATTCAAGGTCACAGGGGTCAAATAGGCTAAAATTCTTTAAACAACTTCTTGTGAATAACTAAGAGGCCTAGAGACCTGATATTAGGCCTGTAGCATGCTGGGATGAAGGGCTGCAAAGTTTGTTCGAATAAATGACCTTGACCTTCATTCAAGGTCACAGGAGTCAAATAGGCTAAAATTCTTTAAACAACTTCTTGTGAATAACTAAGAGGCCTAGAAACCTGATATTAGGCCTGTGGCATGCTGAGATGAAGGGCTACCAAGTTTGTTCAATTAAATGACCTTGACCTTCATTCAAGGTCACAGGGGTCAAGTAGGCTAAAATTCTTTAAACAACTTCTTGTGAATAACTAAGTGGCCTAGAGACCTGATATTAGGCCTGTGGCATGCTGGGATGAAGGGTTACCAAGTTTGTTCAAATGAATGACCTTGACCTTCATTCAAGGTCACAGGGGTCAAAAAGGCTAAAATCTTTAAACGACTTTTTCTCAAGAACCAGAAGGCTCAGGGTACTGATATTGGACCTGGTACATGTTGGGATGAAGGGCTATCAAATTTGTTCAAATGAATGACCTTGACCTTCATTCAAGGTCACGGGCGGCAAATAGGCTAAAATTTTAAACGACTATGTTGTACTAATAGTCAGATGACCGTTAAGGCCCATGGGCCTCTTGTATAATTTACAATGAATATATATGAAGATGTTATTTTCCCATACTACTTGTAGCTTGCTTTACACTACTTTTAGGCTGAGGCTGCTAAACTGGTTCCCATGGGATTTACTACAGCAACAGAATTCCACCAGAAGAGATCAGAAATTATTCAGGTCACCACAGGTTCAAAAGAACTAGATAAACTCTTACAAGGTATTAAATAGTACTTACCTTTTCATATATATGAGGGAAATCCCTGCTAAACAATACTTTAAATGTGGATTTCCCAGCAATGTATCTACCTACTGACCATATCTATCAATGAAGAATCACAATATATGGTTATTTTACTCGGGTATCTTTTATTTGAAAAAATTAACAATGCTTTTTGATGAATACTTATTAAAATACACAAGGAATGTATAATATATTACATTGTTGAGTTTTATGTAAACTCTTATTACCTGTAGCAATTCATTTAACTTGTGTGACACAACCAAATAATTTTTAATTTTCAATATGAAAGAATACATGAACTTGTTTTCCTGTACACAAGGAATGTATAATATATGACATTGTTGAGTTTTATGTAACAGTAAACAGGTTGTAGCAAACTTTTATGATATTTCCTTTCTAAACCAAATAATTTTTAATTTTCAATATGAAAGAATACATGAACTTGTCTCTCTGTTGATACAGGTGGGATTGAGACTGGTTCTATCACAGAAATCTTTGGAGAGTTCAGAACAGGAAAAACACAGATTTGTCATACCTTAGCGGTCACGTGTCAGGTATACAATGTAACATGTGTAAAATTTAAATACCTACTTTCCTTCATGTTTGATTAAGAAAGTCTGTTTAGGCTTAAAAACAATACTTTATTAATGTTTCATTCTGTAGAAATGGTCATTGTGTTTTGTGGTTGCTATGGAACCACTTATATAAAAACAAAGACCTTTAATTAATTCAATAGTGGATTTATTAACTGTACACCAAACCCTGAAAGAAAGTACAAACTAACAAATAGTTCATGCAATACAGTAAATTGATATATGCATTACAGTTTAAGTTGTGATGTGTTTAATATGATAAAATAAGTTGCAGAATACAAGTATTTCAATAAGTGGTGTAGAAGGTTTGTTCATTTCTATTAGTGGTAGAAATCTTGAGGTTCTTTGACAAAGACTAACATTTCAATATCTGTCTAGATCTCTGTGATAATGACCTGCTCTGTTTACAGTTACCCATTGATATGGGAGGAGGCGAAGGAAAGGCACTGTATGTAGACACAGAAGGAACTTTTAGACCAGAAAGGCTGTTAGCAGTTGCAGAGAGGTCTGTAATTATCAAGTGAAATACTTGAAATTAAATTTAAGATTAAATCTTTTCATAAGTTATCTGTGTACAGGACGCTTTTAATTTCAAAATAATTTGATTGATGAGTTAGATCTCCTGTAATAAACACCATTGATGCTTTCAGAACAGTCCTAAGAAAGTTAGGGCAAGTACGGAGGAATGTTGTGCACCATCCAATCAAAACAAAAACTTGTAATTCCACTCCTCTACAATGCTCTACGTTACGCTCCAATACAAGATCTAACAACACCCTGTTCAGGGTCACCTCAGCATGACCCCTATGAGAGTTGTTAGATCTTGTATTGGAGCGTAACATAGAGCATCATAGTGGAGCAAAATCACAAGTCTAATTTCTATTAGATTGTGTTATGCACATGACCCTTGTTTTGACCCTTTCACCCTCGTTTTCAAGATGATCACCTGCTATTTGCTCATGAGAGGTTGGCAATATTGCAAACAACAAGTTACATTTTCCCTGCTGTTTAAAGTCATCAAATGTTGATAACATTGTTGAATGTAATGGTTGAATTTTTACTTCTGAATTTAATGTCTCAACTGTCTGTAAACAATTAACATTTTCTACTTCTCCAAAACCACAGAACCAAATTCATTGAAATTTTTAGGAAACGTTATGTAAGCAAAGATCAATTAAGATTGTGAATTATAGGTTCCCAACCCCAGGGGCCTGTGGAGCAGCACTAAAAAAATGTGAAAATGACAAAAAAACTCTTCATAGATGGAAGTGTCTTTAGGTCCATTAAAAAAATTGTGAATTTCATGACCCTTGGGTTTCTGGTTTTCCCCCTTGAGGAGGGGGTTAATTTTACTATAGTTAAAAACACATTTTTGTGCATTATTATTTGTTCAATTCCTATAGGAAACAAGTCAAACTTAGTAGAATGTTATGAACAGATGATCTCTGAGTGATCCCCAGGGGCCCAAGGGGTGGGGCCAAAATTGGTCAAAAGACAAAGACATATCAAAATGTTATTCTTGACTCATCAAATCAATTTAAGAAAAGAAGCTATGAACTTTTGAATCGGTGTAACTGTTTTGGTATTGATACTCTGCACACATTGGTCTTTGCTGAAATCCAGGGGACATAAAGAGAAAACACTCTGATGAATATTAAGGCTTCTAGGCGTCTTTTGCTGAATGTATTCATATTGGGCCTATAATGAAATGTAGTATAAAGAAATAAACAAATTTTATAAACAGTCCACCAACACTCACCTATTTGTTGTGCTCTTTACAGATATGGTCTGTCAGGAAGTGACGTGCTGGACAACGTAGCCTGTGCACGAGCCTATAACAGCGATCACCAGTCACAACTTCTGGTACAAGCGGCAGCTATGATGTCAGAGTCAAGGTAAATTATTTAGACGACATGTAGCTTCAGAAGCAATCAAAGAAAACCAAGCTAAAAACATCATGTCTTGGCAGACACTGTAACGATGTGAAGAGAATGGCAATAATTACAAGCTATCAAAAGTGTTTGGAAAAACTAGATGAAAATGTTGACATTATTTAAATATCATTTGAAGAAATTTAACATATTTTCTTTTATATGCCTCCATGACACCTGCCTTAACCTTTCTTTTGTTTCCTGTAGATATGCTTTACTGATAGTGGACAGTGCTACAGCGCTGTACAGAACAGACTATTCAGGAAGAGGGGAACTCTCAGCCAGACAAATGCACCTTGCTCGCTTTCTACGGATGCTGCTTCGTTTGGCAGATGAGGTAACCTTGTCAAAGGTTTAATTCTCGTTAGGATGGGGGTTATGTAATATAATAAAGTCAACATGAATTTATACAGAATAATTTAGTTGTTTCTATTTTAGTTGGGCCATAATAGATCTGATGATTAAGACCATATGTAGATAAGCATGCATTGCAAGTTTTTATTTGTTTAGAAATTGATCAAGTTACACTTTGCATCACCCAGAACACATGGACAAAAGTTACTGCCGTGATTGCCTAACTGTTGACAAAATTACTGATGTAATACCTCGGGAAGTTGAGCGACAGATATTATCGTCTGGTCGAGTGATTCTGTCAATCATCTGGAGGGGCAGAGTTTACAAAGTCTACCTGACGCCAGGCGATAGAACGAGTGGGCGGAGTTTATCCGACAATATTCTCGCAAAAAGCGTTTTAAATCTGCAAGAGTTTGATAGATAATATGGCTGTGCCTGATAAGAAAAACATGTGTGGAAGATCTTACACTAACGGGAGTCACTGCCATTAGATCTAGTATATGCAGAAGATCTGGTGTTTCCAATGTTACATTCGTTTGTATCGACCTGATTTTTCAAATTATCTAAGTCGTTTTGCACTATATATATTTGGAGTTTTGCAATGTGTTTGGTGTGTACCGACATCGGGGCTTTCAGCTTTGGACTTCATTTTGCTTTTGCTCCTTGCTTTTGTAATTTTATTATCCGATCAATTAACATCCACTTGTACGCTTCAGGGATGGTCATCTCTCTTACCTCGTGTCGGCGTAAAAACCTCAATGACTCTTCGCTAGTTACCGCATAACTAAAAAGCTCTTCTTTAAAAGCAAGGAGGCCAGGATCCAGCGATTAGATGAAGCTTTTGCTTTGAGCAGCCTTTTTTTACTTCTCTCGCTATCACCCGGAACCCTGCAGCCCTATGAATACGGCAATATACGATGAGTTCAGAATAGATCTATCACATGTGTGTCACACATATCGCACAATATTACCGTATTTTCTGGAGTATAAGTCGCAACTTTTTTCCCTGAAAACAGGAGTGCGACTTATACACCAGTGCGACTTATCCATGGACGAAAACCAAAATCTGACGATGTTTTTGCATTATTACGTAATGATTCTTATGTGAAAATCGTAAGTTTTACTTGCCGCTTAAGTTAAGTTATACATCGAAAAAATTGCTGTAAAAGTGTTTAAAAGATATAATATGTAATAAAAATATAATAAAGATGAAAATAATTACGTAGCAGATGCATGTTCAATCGCAAAATTGTTTAATTCACGGAAAATCAGCCGACTGAAGTGTGGTTGTTTACAATTACAACACAATGGTGGACTGAATTCGCTATCGATTTTCTTTGGGGTTGTTATCGAGATAATAATAATAAGTCGTCAAAAAGTATAGAATATCAAATAAAAAATAAAATATTATTTAAATATTATGTATGTGCAAGAAATGTCTGCAGAGGGCAAGAAAACAATCTTCTGAATGACTGCTAACTTGCACACGTGTTACACACTGTTATTTGTCAACAGGCGTATTTCCCGGAATCCTGTCGTCATGATTTCAACGAAATAATCAGCAATCAAGTTTAAACACGTAAATTACATACAATATCGTTTAATCAATCTCTGCAGCGTCAAACACCACAAGGCCATATCTGGAAATTTACAAAAATAAAGCTTCTGTATTGCATTATGGGATACGTCTCTCTAAATAAAGTCGATTATACATTAAATCTTTAATCAAAGACATATTTAATACACAGAATATATCAAAATAATGATAAAATAGACTACTATGCGTACTGAAGAAAGTATCTTAACCGGGGTACTGAAATATTAGCGAGAATATGCGTGAATTTGAACTTGCGGAACTCATAGGATTATCTTCAGAACTACCTGTAATTTACATTGAAACTTCAATTTTACCGTTTCTGGTTTTGATCCATACGTTAAATGATCAAGAAACACAAAATTGTGAAGTTTTGTTCAATAAAAAGGAGATTTTTATGACCTTTGACCTTTACTACCATAAAAGTCAACGGTGAAAACTATATTTGGAAAAAAAAAATTCAGATGATATACTTTTCAATGGTCTATAACACTTTATGATTATATAGAGCAAAAGTGTGGAAATTTAGATATACAAAAAATTGCTAATTTCACTTATTTAGCACATCAAAAACACACGAACAGGAAGATGTTAAACAACTTCTTGTAAATAACTAAGAGGCCTAGAGACTTGATATTTGGCCTACAGGGTACTAGGATGAAGGGCTTCCAAGTTTGTTTATCAAATATTCAATTAAGGTGTTCCTTTTATTGCTTATATTAATTGTTAACCACTACTTTGTAATGTGACTGGTTTTGTGCCTTGAGTCAGATGACCTCTTGTTCTGTATTATTAGCGTGTTTCCCAGTCGGTATGTGGCTTCAGACGATGACCTAGTTTTGGTCGCTAGCAGTTGATTTGTTGAATACTTTATGTATCCAACACACATGTTTCGTAGGTAACATCGGATCTGTAGGATCGATTGTTTTAAAGATAAAGCAATCAAAATTTGTTGTTGCAGCGACATTTCATGTCATACTGACACAATTCTAGTTTCAAAATTCTTCTAAATCATGAAAAAATAAGACAGATACAGAAATTGGGACTTAAACAAGTTCTCATGTTTATCATTTCATGCTTTAAGGATTAATCTTAAAAAGAGATACTTTTGCTGTTAGTCTGTCAAATACATGTAAACTACCAGTAAGTCTTTTAAAAATATTATTTATAAAGTGGGAAAGGCAAGACAATTATATATGATTTACTGTAGTCCCATTAATTTTGTTTTAAACTGCAGAGTGTACTTTGAGTTCAGGAAAAGGTAATGTACCCCAGAACTGAATCCCAATACCAGGCATTGACATGAATTTCTTTTTCCAATAATGTTAATGACTAAGCCTGGATATGAAATGGTTAAGAGTTTACTTCTGCATCCTAATGCATTACAATGTTTTTTGGTTAGAAATGTTGATGGGTAAAATCTTGTATGTTTCAGTTTGGTGTGGCAGTCATGATCACTAATGGTTAGAAATGTTGATGTGTAAAATCTTGTATGTTACAGTTTGGTGTGGCAGTCGTGATCACTAATGGTTAGAAATGTTGATGTGTAAAATCTTGTATGTTTCAGTTTGGTGTGGCAGTCGTGATCACGAATGGTTAGAAATGTTGATGTGTAAAATCTTGTATGTTACAGTTTGGTGTGGCAGTCATGATCACTAATGGTTAGAAATGTTGATGTGTAAAATCTTGTATGTTACAGTTTGGTGTGGCAGTCGTGATCACTAATGGTTAGAAATGTTGATGTGTAAAATCTTGTATGTTACAGTTTGGTGTGGCAGTCGTGATCACTAATCAAGTGGTGGCCCAGGTTGATGGAGCGGCCATGTTTTCTGCTGACCCCAAAAAACCTATTGGAGGAAATATAATAGCTCATGCTTCTACTACTAGGTAAGCACAATAAAACCCTCTGTGACATTAACTATAAAGGGTAATTATACCCCCCCCCACCCCCAACAAAGTTAAGGGAGGTTATACTGGTATTGAGTTGTCAGTCTGTCTGTTGACACAACTTTGTCCGGCAAACTCCTCCTAAACTACTTGACAGATTTTGACAAAATTTGGTACACAGAACTCTGACATAAAGGAGTTGAGTAAACTATATAGGGTTCTGCAATGTCCCTTATTAATGGATTTATTTCTAAATTTGTGCAGCGGGGTTATTAGTTGTCCACTCTGGGATCTCTTGTTTTGGTTTAATTTAAGTTATTGAAAACATTCCATCAAAAATGTAGCTTTCCATCTGTATTATTACATCTGCAATTATAATAATTCAAACTGTACTAGTCCCTAGTCTGAAACACATGGTGTTGAACTGTTGGTGTTTTCTTGTTTGTGTTTTCTTCTTTGTATTGAACTGTTGGTGTTTTCTTGTTTGTGTTGAAATGTTTGTGTTTTTTTCTTTGTATTGAACTGTCGGTGTTTTCTTGTTTGTGCTGAACTGTTGGTGTTTTCTTGTTTGTGTTGAACTGTTTGTGTTTTCTTCTTTGTATTGAACTGTCGGTGTTTTCTTGTTTGTGCTGAACTGTTGGTGTTTTCTTGTTTGTGTTGAAATGTTTGTGTTTTCCTCTTTGTATTGAACTGTCGGTGTTTTCTTGTTTGTGCTGAACTGTCGGTGTTTTCTTGTTTGTGTTGAAATGTTGGTGTTTTCTTCTTTGTATTGAACTGTCGGTGTTTTCTTGTTTGTATTGAAATGTTTGTGTTTTCTTCTTTGTATTGAACTGTTTGTGTTTTCTTGTTTGTATTGAAATGTTTGTGTTTTCTTCTTCTAGAACGGTCCGTAGGCCCTGGCACTAACTGCCAGCAAACTTACAAAACTAACGGAGACCGTAGCAATATAGTCACATACCGTCAACAAATATACGGGAGACCTAGCAATAACAGCACAACTTCCCGATCAGATCTACGGAGACTCGCACCTTAACAGTCATAAACCTCACAAAAACTAAGCGGGACCTAGCATTAACAGGTCACAAACTCACAACTATCGTTCCCGTCCGTCCATGGCTTCCGGTCTCACAACCTTCAGCCGGTGTTAACACTTCTTGTTACGGCTATTCTCAGAAGCACTGAAGGGATCTTTCTCAATTTCATATGGTAGGTTCCCCTAGGGCCCTAGTTGTGCATATTGCATTTTGGGACTAATCGGTTAACAAGATGGCCGCCAGGCACCATCGTTGGATTTTGATACTTAAAGTTTGTTATCGCTATTTCTCAGAAAGTACTGAAAGATCTTTCTCAAATTTCCATATGTAGGTTCCCTAGGCCCTAGTTGTCATATTGCATTTTTGTGGACCAATCGGTTAAACAAGATGGCCACCAGGCCAGCCATCTTTGGATTTTGATGACTTAAAGTTTGTTATCGCTATTTCTCAGAAAGTAACTGAATGGATCTTTCCTCAAATTTCATATGTAGGTTTCCCTAGGGCCCCTTAGTTGTGCCATATTGCATTTTGGGACCAATCGTTAACAAGATGGCCGCCAGGCACCATCTTGATTTTAATACTAAAAGTTTGTTATCGCTATTTCTCAGAAAGTACTAAAGGGATTTCTTCTCAAATTTCATATGTAGTTCCCCTAGGGCCCTAGTTGTGCATATTGCATTTTAGACATATTCGGTTAACAAGATGGCCGCCAGGCCCAGCCATCTTGGATTTTTATACTTAAAGGTTTGTTTATCGTCTAATTTCTCAGAAAGTACTGAAGGGATCTTTTTCAATGTTCATATGTAAGGTTCCCCTAGGGCCCTAGTGTGTGCATAATGCGTTTTTGGATCGATCGGTCAACAAAATGGCCACCAGGGCAGCCATCTTGGATTTTGATAGTTAAGATTAATATCGCTATTTCTCACAAAGTACTGCAGGGATCTTTCTCTATTTCATATGTATTTCCCTAGGGCTCTTGTTTGCTGCATTAATGCGTTTTTGGATCCGATCGGTCAACAAAATGGCCGCCAGGTGCCATTTGGAATTTGATAGTTAAAGTTGGTTATCACTATTTTCTCAAAAAGTATTGAATGAATCTGTCTCAAATTTCAAATATATAGGTTCCTCTATGGCCCTAGTTGTGCTATTTCGATTTTGGGACCGATCGATTTACAAGATGGCCGCCAAGGAGCCATCTTGGATTTTGATAGTTGAAGTTTGTTTACTATGCTATATAGTCAATACAGAAAGAATTACTGAAGCGATCTGTCTCACAATTTGTT
>SAYR01044136.1:744921-766933 GCA_004382745.1 Argopecten irradians irradians
TGAACTGTTTGTGTTTTCTTGTTTGTATTGAAATGTTTGTGTTTTCTTCTTTGTATTGAACTGTCGGTGTTTTCTTGTTTGTGTTGGAAATGTTTTGTTTCTTCTTTGTATTGAAACTGTCGGTGGTCTTCTTGTTTGTATTTTTCTTGTTTTGTGTTTTCTTCTTTGTATTGAACTTTCGGTGTTTCTTGTTTGTGTTGAACTGTTTGTGTTTTCTTCTTTGTATTGAACTGTAGGTGTTTTTTCTTGTTTGTGTTTAAAAATGTTTGGTGTTTTCATTGTAGACTGTACCTAAGGGAAAGGCAGAGGCGAGACCAGGAATATGTAAGATCTACGATTCTCCATGTTTACCGAGGCCGAAGCTATGTTTGCTATTAATGCTGATGGTATTTGTGATGCTAAAGACTGAGCAGATCCAGCAACTGTACCCACACAGTGTATTTATGCCATTTGTTCTATTGACAGAATGTGACAAAGTATAAAAGCAGATTAGTGATATGGAGTGACTGTGAACCTAAAGTGGGCTCCTTTGTGAGTGATAGAGCTGTAGGGTGCCTCTACACATGATCAGACTTTGACAGATATAACGACTGTTAACAAGTTAATGAGGCTTCACAAAGAGACACAACCAAGTGCCATAGTGAGGAGTAGAATGAAGCTGATCATGTTGTCGGAGGCTTTTTCATAATTAACTGAGTCCAATAACTTTGATTGCCATCTATATAGCTATGTCAAATTATGTCAATGTGCCACAGTGCTGCAGGAGGCACATGTAAATATACAAATAATTCTTGTCACACCACTACAATTTGGTGTTGACTGCATAATGTATTTTCATCAACTATACAATGGAGAAATTACCGGAACACCCATGGATTTTTGTCTACAATGTTCTGAACAGATTTTGTGTTATAAAGCACTTTGACAATAAATAGCACAAGTGATACATGTAGCAGTACAGAGGCAAGTAGCCTTTTTTGTGATGTTTCAAATAAGAAAATTATCAAATGAAAAGATTTAGAGTTGTGTTTTGTTTTGTATCTCTACTATGAAATTGAACATGACAAAGTTTAAATCTTCACACATACAGTAATAAGGATACCTACAAAAAGCGGTATAAGTATTACAATACGGACATGGATATGCATTGGAAGGGGAGCAACTATCATTCGTAAAATATTTCATGTTTTCTATTTTCGTATCTAGAATATTTAAACTAAACAAACACTACTGTAATTTTGCATGATAGAACTAGAATACTCCTTATCGTGTTCAACCAAAAACGCATGATCATTGCGTGGCTGCCGTATATTTGTACCTGTTGTCAGTGTGAACTAAGCAATACCTAAATAACGGGTAGGGTTACAAGATTAACGTTATTTTGTGTTACATTGCACAGCGTGGTCCATAAATAATGATACGGCTGGAATATATTAGGCACCTAGATCACCAGAAAACAGATAAGTGATTTACTGTATAGCCAGTTATTGTCATGGGTAAAAGAAAATCACAATTTTGATGTAAAATGAGAATATCATTTTTATGGCTGAGTCCATATAATTTATTTATTACTTATTGTTTTTGCAGATGAAATTTTTGGCAAACACTTAGATGTACAATGTATTGTAAAAATATTATCCACACAAAAATTACCAACTATTTTTTAATCTGTTGTCCATTCATTGGTAGTAAGCAGTTTAGTATATATTGACTTCTCAATTTCTGCAAGGAATACTATTAACATACTCATTTTGGATGGTGCCAATTGTGGCCACACATGGTCAGATGTGCTAAAATAAGACTATATATTTTCTTATAGTCAATTGGTCCAGACATATGATATGGGACTGATATCCTGTAGAAATGAAAGAGCTATATACAGTGTAAATTGACTTCTGTGTAAACTGACATATATAATGTTGGACTTTATAACATCATTAGCATGCTGAAGAGAAGGCACGAAAATGCACACGACTTATGGTCACATGAGTCTAAAAGACTAAAATTTGAAATGACAGAAATAGCATGCATTTAGCCCTTGAATATTACCCAGACTTGTTTAACTGAACTTTGTCAGTCGAAGGTTTTATCAAGTTGGCACCAAGGAATGGCATTGCCTCAAGGTCACAGGAGTCAAAAAAGAATAAAAGGTATATCTTTATTGGAAGAAGCCTTTAGCATGGAAACCAAGGAAGGGGCCAAGTTATTCAAATTAATGTTTTGACCTTTTGTGATCCACACAAATTTCATGTATAAACTAAAGTGTATAATCCTTGAACACAACTTTTATTTAATTTGTAATATGCTGAGACACATAAACAGTATATATACGATGTTACATGAGTGTTTCATTTCATATGCGATTTTATGAGACAAGTCTAAGATTTTTTTTTTATTTTTGCGAGCCTTGGCGAGAAAAAAAATAAAACTTTGGAGACGAGTTTCCATAAAATCTCGTATGAAATGAACCACACTAAATAAGATACTTTATATCACATATCTACAAATACCTACATAACAATCTGTTTTTCGAAAATCCAGCAGAGACTGCATGCCATTTTGTCCGACGTTCTAGTAATCCAGATTATCTTTATTAATTTTATCGTTTCTGTCTGACGTCATAATGAATTTTCAGCCAGTGAAAATCACTCCAGGTCATATTACACTAGTGACATAACTGGATATCGGGGCGGATTATGTGATAAAAAGATTTGTTAAAAATCATAGGATTCGATTGTGCTACCAATCATTTCATTATGACCAGGAGGTCCAGAAGTTGCGCTTAACATGGATGAATTACGGTACTAGGACCTTTATTAATGTGAACATGTATCAAAGATTGCTCTAAATATTTACTATCGTTTTACATTTGTAGATCACAATAATTTTCTACAAGCAATATCTTCTCTATTACCTAATGATCCCCGATTCAATGGGCGCACCAACCTTTGTTTAAGGTATAAGAAAGACTTTATTTTGAACTACCAAATGGCCTCGAAATCTCTGGAAATTATGGGTTATAATGAGATTGAAGGTATACAAAAAACTTTATTTGAAGTACCAAATGGCCTAGAAATCTCTGGAATTATGGGATATAATGAGATTATTGAAATGAAACCAAAGTAGAACCTGGTCGCCAAATATAATATGCTACAGGTTTATGTCTTGGTTATAGATCTATACCGTAACTCATCTTCAGGTATAATTAAGCCAAGCTACAGGTTATGTTTTGGTTATAGATCTATACCGTAACTCATTCTTCAGGTATTAAAAGCCAAGCTACAGGTTATGTTTTGGTTATAGATCTATACCGTAACTCATTCTTCAGGTATAATAAGCCAAGCTACAGGTTATGTTTTGGTTATAGATCTATACCGTAACTCATTCTTCAGGTATAATAAGCCAAGCTACAGGTTATGTTTTGGTTATAGATCTATACCGTAACTCACTTTCTTCAGGTTATAATAAGCCAAGCTACAGGTTATGTTTTGGTTATAGATCTATACCGTAACTCATTCTTCAGGTATAATAAGCCAAGCTACAGGTTATGTTTTGGTTATAGAATCTTATACCGTAACTCATTCTTCAGGTATAATAAGCCAAGCTACAGGTTATGTTTTGGTTATAGATCTATACCGTAACTCATTCTTCAGGTATAATAAGCCAAGCTACAGGTTATGTTTTGGTTATAGATCTATACCGTAACTCATTCTTCAGGTATAATAAGCCAAGCTACAGGTTATGTTTTGGTTATAGATCTATACCGTAACTCATTCTTCAGGTATAATAAGCCAAGCTACAGGTTATGTTTTGGTTATAGATCTATACCGTAACTCATTCTTCAGGTATAATAAGCCAAGCTACATGTTATGTTTGGTTATAGATCTATACCGTAACTCATTCTTCAGGTATAATAAGCCAAGCTACAGGTTATGTTTTGGTTATAGATCTATACCGTAACTCATTCTTCAGGTATAATAAGCCAAGCTACAGGTTATGTTTTGGTTATTAGATCTATACCGTAACTCTATCTTCAGGTATAATAAGCCAAGTATAGTTAATTTAACTTTTTATTTTTGTGCAATATTGGGTGATCGATTGTTTTACCTCCAGTGACACTGTGAGATGTGACGGTTCTATACCTACGTAATCAATATTTATAAATAGTCCGTAACTGTCGACTCGACAAATATTTATATGTACACATGTGATATTCACGTTGTACTAGTGTGTCAAACATTCACCAAAGTGCTGGTATTTAGACGACTATGATTCCGTAGAAAAGGTACGTGGAAACTAATTTGATAGGATTTATAAGACATATTTTTGAATTGTGTGTCGTTTTAGAACATGGCGAATAACTTTCGTCGTCAAGGCAAACAAAAGTCGCAGGAATGACTCTTGTCTGTCCTTCTGCATGAACGTTTATCTTTGTCTACCGGATAGCTGCACGATCCCCGCTTACTGTAAGAGTCAGTATTTATGAAACATTTACTAAAAGAAAGTCTTCCGACAATAATTTTATCTGTTTAGAGTTGAAATATACCTGGCGAATATAAAGTCTTTGTGCCTACAGTATAGTACGGCATCGGATATATTTATATACACAAATTGAATGGGTCGTTGGACTGAAAATCATACTTATAATATATAGTAGAACACGTACAGGATCCTGGTAGAATATGTGAGGTGTTTAATATCGATTGTTTTGTTATATATACAGGTATCTACCATGGGGTAGAAATATTATAAAAACGGTGAATAGCCTACTATACGCGGTTATACACGTACACACACAATTCTCTATTCAAAACATAAACCAAATACCTTATGTATACACGTTTCAATAGTTTTTCCACGTTTCGGTCGATTGCATCAATTCTAGCAGAGAAACACATGTAGGCCTACATAGAGATTGTCCAACTCAGCCAAACTTTAAGATGTTTCAAAAGTGTACCTCTGTATGTGCTAAGGTTTTTTTTTAGATAAACTCTTAAATAGTTAAATACATGAAATTTTATAAAAGTTCTGTAATTTTCAGATGGTTTGAGTAAGATTTTGGATAGAAAAAAAAAAAATAATATTTTAACTTATATATTAATAAAACAAAATGCACATCCGGTTTGAATGTCTGATTTTTCGAAAAAACAGGTAAAAACTACTGATTTCCATGCTTTCAAAAAACATTTAATAACATCAATCGGGAAAACTGATCACATCAAACCATGTATATAATGGTTTAAACTTTTGTTGATGTAAAAATATAATGTTTTAAAAGAATACACTTAAAAGTAGTTAGCCAAAGGAAAATGCCTATAAACCAGAGGTCCTCTGGCCTGTCAACAAATACAAAGAAGGAGTATAATCTTATAAATATTTCTGATGCTAGGTGTTTCTAGGGAATTCAAATGATTCTCCAACCCACGGCCTGTTTTCGTGTGATATAAGATTCAGTTCATGGCGTTGTTTAAGCTATAAATTTTACAGTGTCTACACATACTATACTGTTCTATTTCCTTACTTCAACACAAACTAAAATGTTCATTGAATTGTTTGAATATAGCTCTAATTTTTACAACCGGGTTGAGGGTGTTGTTTTTCTATGATACTATGATCAAGAAACGGACAGTGCCGTGTGCATGGGACCTATCCTACGTTTTAAGGATCATTTTTCAAGGTTATTAGAAAATTAGAAAAATGTATACCTCTATTGCCATATAATAATAATGTAGGTTTGCAGGTCTGACTTTAAGAAAACCCAGATTGATCATTTTCTCACCATTACATTTTTCAGACAATCTGACTGACTTACGAGGAAGGTGAGAGACCGATACCACAATGAGCGGACACACGTTAGCTAGCAGAAATGTGTTAGAGCAGTACAGAAGTTTTGGAAGGACGGGAAGGGGACACGTCAGCTCTCAAGGCCCAAGTCACTTTCCAGCCATCAACAAACAAAGCTGGGCCACCGCCACAGTTCTCAGTCCAATCAGAGGATCACCCAAACAACCAAAATGGACCAAAGATACGTACTTCAAGGCAGATCCGAAGTTGAAGAATGTTTCCCAAGCATATGGTATTCCACTAGATCAGATTCATTAGATCGCCATCACACACCTAAACATTCTCCGCCATCTTTTAGAGACATAACTCGACAACTAGTAAGTCGGAGGATATCGCCTCTTCACAACGGAGATTCTAGATACAAAGTATGTTGACCTTGGCAGAAAGTCTGACCACAACAGTGGGTCCAGAAAACAAACGGAGAAACGTGACATGAGTTCTAGTGGGAACTCCAAACAGGGAAAATGGGACAAAACAATGATTCCACAAACTGCTAAACAAGTCAGATAGCCTTCCTGAAATACAAAACACACACGACCCAGTTAACATCGTCAAAAAGCAAAGCAAAGCCATGCTACATGACACAAAGAGATTCTAAGATTGGTGGACGGTAGCTGTATAACTAATCATCAGATCACATTCGCAAGTGGTTAACGAAGACAGAAGTCCTGTACTCCAGACAACGCCACAGAACGGTAAACCTGTATCATCTCGTGACTCTCCACGACACACCCAAAGAACATACGACCCAAAAACATCGATACATTCTCAGGTACTAGACAAGATATGGAACTTGATACAGATTTTGACAATAGGCGGTATGAATCTTTCTCTTCCATTTTATATGTAGTATGTTTGCAAAAGTTTGAAAAGCAGAGAAAAGATCCCTCTTTCCATTGTCAGACATAGATCATTCTTTGGTGGGCGCCAAGATCCCTCTGGGATCTCTTGTCTTGTTTGTGTTTTCTTGTTTGTGTTTTCTTCTTTGTATTGAACTGTCGGTGTTTTCTTGTTTGTGTTGAACTGTTTGTGTTTTCTTCTTTGTATTGAACTGTAGGTGTTTTCTTGTTTGTGTTAAAATGTTTGGTGTTTTCATTGTAGACTGTACCTAAGGAAAGGCAGAGGCGAGACCAGAATATGTAAGATCTACGATTCTCCATGTTTACCCGAGGCCGAAGCTATGTTTGCTATTAATGCTGATGGTATTGGTGATGCTAAAGACTGAGCAGATCCAGCAACTGTACCCACACAGTGTATTTATGCCATTTGTCTATTGACAGAATGTGACAAAGTATAAAGGAGACCATGACTAGTGCTGGTAGTGACTGTGAACCTAAAGTGGCTCCTTTGTGAGTGATAGAGCTGTAGGGTGCCTCTACACATGATCAGACTTTGACAGATATAACGACTGTTAACAAGTTAATGAGGCTTCACAAGAGACACAACCAAGTGCCATAAGTGAGGAGTAGAATGAAGCTGATCATGTTGTCGGAGGCTTTTTCATAATTAACTGAGTCCAATAACTTGATTGCCATCTATATAGCTATGTCAAATTATGTCAATGTGCCACAGTGCTGCAGGAGGCACATGTAAATATACAATAATTCTTGTCACACCACTACAATTTGGTGTTTGACTGCATAATGTGTTTTCATCAACTATACAATGGAGAAATTACCCAAACACCCATGGATTTGTGTCTACAATGTTCTGAACAGATTTTGTGTTATAAAGCACGTTGACAATAAATAGCACAAGTGATACATGTAGCAGTACAGAGGCAAGTAGCCTTTTTTGTGATGTTTCAAATAAGAAAATATCAATTGAAAAGATTTAGAGTTGTGTTTTGTTTTGTATCTCTACTATGAAATTGAACATGACAAAGTTTAAATCTTCACACATACAGTAATAAGGATACCTACAAAAAGCGGTATAAGTATACACATACGGACATGGATATGCATTGGAAGGGGAGCAACTATCATTCGTAAAATATTTCATGTTTTCTATTTTCGTATCTAGAATATTTAAACTAAACAAACACTACTGTAATTTGCATGATAGAACTAGAATACTCCTTATCGTGTTCAACCAAAAACGCATGATCATTGCGTGGCTGCCGTGTATATTGTACCTGTGTCAGTGTGAACTAAGCAATACCTAAATAACGGGTAGGGTTACAAGATTAACGTTATTTTGTGTTACATTGCACAGCGTGGTCCATCAAATAATGATACGGCTGGAATATATTAGGCACCTAGATCACCAGAAAACAGATAAGTGATTTACTGTATAGCCAGTTATTGTCATGGGTAAAAGAAAATCACAATTTTGATGTAAAATGAGAATATCATTTTTATGGCTGAGTCCATATAATTTATTTATTACTTATTGTTTTGCAGATGAAATTTTTGCAAACACTTAGATGTACAATGTATTGTAAAAATATTATCCACACAAAAATTACCAACTATTTTTAATCTGTTGTCCATTCATTGGTAGTAAGCAGTTTAGTATATATTGACTTCTCAATTTCTGCAAGAATACTATTAACATACTCATTTTGGATGGTGCAATTGTGGCCACAATGGTCAGATGTGCTAAAATAAGACTATATATTTTCTTATAGTCAATTGGTCCAGACATATGATATGGGACTGATATCCTGTAGAAATGAAGAGCTATATACAGTGTAAATTGACTTCTGTGTAACTGACATATATAATGTTGGACTTATAACATCATTAGCATGCTGAAGAGAAGGACGAAAATGCACACGACTTATGGTCACATGAGTCTAAAAGACTAAAATTTGAAATGACAGAAATAGCATGCATTTAGCCTTGAATATACCAGACTTGTTTAACTGAACTTTGTCAGTCGAAGGTTTTATCAAGTTGGCACCAAGGAATGGCATTGCCTCAAGGTCACAGGAGTCAAAAAGAATAAAAGGTATATCTTTATTGGGAAGAAGCCTTTAGCATGGAAACCAAGGAAGGGGCCAAGTTATTCAAATTAATGGTTTTGACCTTTTGTGATTCCACACAAATTTCATGTATAAACTAAAGTGTATAATCCTTGAACACAACTTTTATTTAATTTGTAATATGCTGTGACACATAAACAGTATATATACGATGTTACATGAGTGTTCATTTCATATGCGATTTTATGAGACAAGTCTAAGATTTTTTTTTAATTTTTGCGAGCCTTGGCGAGAACAAAATAAAACTTGAGACGAGTTTCATAAAATCTCGTATGAAATGAACACAAACTTAAGATACTTTTTATCACATATCTACAAATACCTACATAACAATCTGTTTTTCGAAAATCCAGCAGAGACTGCATGCCATTTTGTCCCGACGTTCTAGTAATCCAGATTATCTTTATTAATTTTATCGTTTCTGTCTGACGTCATAATGAATTTTCAGCCAGTGAAAATCACTCCAGGTCATATTACACTAGTGACATAACTGGATATCGGGCGGATTATGTGATAAAAAGATTTGTTAAAAATCATAGGATTCGATTGTGCTACCAATCATTTCATTATGACCAGGAGGTCCAGAAGTTGGCTTAACATGGGATGAATTACGGTACTAGGACCTTTATTAATGTGAACATGTATCAAAGATTGCTCTAAATATTTACTATCGTTTTACATTTGTAGATCACAATAATTTCTACAAGCAATATCTTCTCTATTACCTAATGATCCCGATTCAATGGGCCACCAACCTTTGTTTAAGGTATAAGAAAGACTTTATTTGAACTACCAAATGGCCTCGAAATCTCTGGAATTATGGGTTATAATGAGATTGAAGGTATACAAAAAACTTTATTTGAAGTACCAAATGGCCTAGAAATCTCTGGAATTATGGGATATAATGAGATTATTGAAATGAAACCAAAGTAGAACCTGGTCGCCAAATATAATATGCTACAGGTTATGTCTTGGTTATAGATCTATACCGTAACTCATTCTTCAGGTATAATAAGCCAAGCTACAGGTTATGTTTTGGTTATAGATCTATACCGTAACTCATTCTTCGGGTATAATAAGCCAAGCTACAGGTTATGTTTTGGTTATAGATCTATACCGTAACTCATTCTTCAGGTATAATAAGCCAAGCTACATGTTATGTTTTGGTTATAGATCTATACCGTAACTCATTCTTCAGGTATAATAAGCCAAGCTACAGGTTATGTTTTGGTTTTAGATCTATACCGTAACTCATTCTTCAGGTATAATAAGCCAAGCTACAGGTTATGTTTTGGTTATAGATCTATACCGTAACTCATTCTTCAGGTATAATAAGCCAAGTATTTTAACATTTTATTTTTGTGCAATATTGGGTGATCGATTGTTTTACCTCCAGTGACACTGTGAGATGTGACGGTTCTATACCTAACGTAATCAATATTTATAAATAGTCCGTAACTGTCGACTCGACAAATATTTATATGTACACATGTGATATTCACGTGTGTACTAGTGTGTCAAACATTCACCAAAGTGCTGGTATTTAGACGACTATGATTCCGTAGAAAAGGTACGTGGAAACTAATTTGATAGGATTTATAAGACATATTTTGAATTGTGTGTCGTTTTAGAACATGGCGAATAACTTCCGTCGTCAAGGCAAACAAAAGTCGCAGGAATGACTCTTGTCTGTCCTTCTGATGAACGTTATCTTGTCTACCGGATAGCTGCACGATCCCCGCTTACTGTAAGAGTCAGTATTTATGAAACATTTACTAAAAGAAAGTCTTCCGACAATAATTTTATCTGTTTAGAGTTGAAATATACCTGGCGAATATAAAGTCTTTGTGCCTACAGTATAGTACGGCATCGGATATATTATATACACAAAATTGAATGGGTCGTTGGACTGAAAATCATACTTATAATATATAGTAGAACACGTACAGGATCCTGGTAGAATATGTGAGGTGTTTAATATCGATTGTTTTGTTATATATACAGGTATCTACCATGGGTAGAAATATTATAAAAACGGTGAATAGGCCTACTATACGCGGTATACACGTACACACACAATTCTCTATTCAAAACATAAACCAAATACCTTATGTATACACGTTTCAATAGTTTTCCACGTTTCGGTCGATTGATCAATTCTAGCAGAAACACATGTAGGCCTACATAGAGATTGTCAACTCAGCCAACTTTAAGATGTTCAAAAGTGTACCTCTGTATGTGCTAAGGTTTTTTTTAGATAAACTCTTAAATAGTTAAATACATGAAATTTTATAAAAGTTCTGTAATTTTCAGATGGTTTGAGTAAGATTTTGGATAGAAAAAAAATAATATTTTAACTTATATATTAATAAAACAAAATGCACATCCGGTTTTGAATGTCTGATTTTCGAAAAAACAGGTAAAACTACTGATTTCCATGCTTTCAAAAATCATTAAATAACATCAATCGGGAAAACTGATCACATCAAACCATGATATAATGTTTAAACTTTTTGTTGATGTAAAAATATAATGTTTAAAAGAATACACTTAAAAGTAGTTAGCCAAAGGAAAATGCCTATAAACCAGAGGTCCCTCTGCCTGTCAACAAATACAAAGAAGGAGTATAATCTTATAAATATTTCTGATGCTAGGTGTTTCTAGGGAATTCAAATGATTCTCCAACCAACGGCCTGTTTTCGTGTATTAAAGAATAAGATTCAGTTCATGTCCGGGGGTTTTAAGCTATATAAATTTTACAGTGTCTACACATACTTATGTTCTAGTTTCCTTACTTCAACACAAACTAAAATGTTCATTGAATTGTTTGAATATAGCTCTATTTTTACACCGGGTTGAGGGTGTTGTTTTTCTATGATACTATGATCAAGAAACGGACAGTGCCGTGTGCATTTGGACCTATCCTACGTTTTAAGGATCATTTTCAAGTGTATTAGAAAATTAGAAAAAATGTATACCTCTATTGCCATATAATAATAATGCTAGGTTTGCAGGTCTGACTTTAAGAAAACCAGATTGATCATTTTCTCACCATTACATTTTTCAGACAATCTGACTGACTTACGAGGAAGGTGAGAGACGATACCACAATGAGCGGACACACGTTAGCTAGCAGAAATGGTGTAGAGCAGTACAGAAGTTTTGGAGGAGCGGGAAGGGGACACGTCAGCTCTCAAGGCCAAGTCACTTTCCAGCCATCAACAAACAAAGCTGGGCACCGTCACAGTTCTCAGTCAATCAGAGGATCACCCAAACAACCAAAATGGACCAAAGATACGTACTTCAAGGCAGATCCGAAGTTGAAGAATGTTTCCCAAGCATATGGTATTCCACTAGATCAGATTCATAGATCGCCATCAACACCTAAACATTCTCCGCCATCTTTTAAGAGACATAACTCGACAACTAGTAAGTCGGAGATATCGCCTCTTCACAACGGAGATCTAGATACAAAGTATGTTGACCTGGGCAGAAAGTCTGACCACAACAGTGGGTCCAGAAAACAAACGAGAAACGTGACAGTGAGTTCTAGTGGGAACTCCAAACAGGGAAAATGGGACAAAACAATGATTCCACAAACTGCTCAAAAGTCAGATAGCCTTCCTGAAATACAAAACACACAGACCCAGTTAACATCGTCAAAAAGCAAAGCAAAGCCATGCTACGTGACACAAAGAGATTCTAAGATTGGTGGACGTGGGCAGTATACGACAATAAATAACAACATCAGATCACATTCGCAAGTGGTTAACGAAGACAGAAGTCCTGTACTCCAGACAACGCCACAGAACGGTAAACCTGTATCATCTCGTGACTCTCCACGACACACCCAAAGAACATACGACCCAAAAACATCGATACATTCTGGTACTAGACAAGATATGGACATACAGATAAAATATGACGCTGGCGGTAGTACATTGATGGAATCCCCACGACGTGCGAAAGTATTGCATCAGGCAGCACACCACAGCAACAGTGAGCAACAAACAAAGAAGATACCACCTGAGCAAAACGCGACAACACCTTCTAAGAATAATATTGATGGTATAAAGATAATGTTGAACGACAACAAAAAGCAGATCGGCCCCCAAGGAATTCATGTCCCGAGCAATAAGCGCCGCGTGTCCCATCAGGCAGCTCACACAAGTAACAGTCTACCACTTCAGAGCCAAACAGCCGAACAATTCGCCCTCCCATCCCACCAAGCGGCTCATCCAAGCAACAGTCTATTTCTCCCATCCCATCAGGCAGCTCACACAAGTAACAGTCTACCACTTCAGAGCCAAATAGCCGAACAATTCGCTCTCCCATCCCATCAAGCAGCTCACCCAAGCAACAGTCTATTTCTCCCATCCCATCAGGCAGCTCACACAAGTAACAGTTTGCCACTTCAGAACCAAACAAGTGAACAACTAACCCTTCCACTCCATCAAGCAGCTCACTCAAGCAACAGTATGCCACTTCGGAGCTAAACAGCCGAACAATTCGCCCTCCCATCCCACCAAGCAGCTCATCTAAGCAACAGTCTGCAACTTCGGAGACAAAACAACAAAAATCTGAAAAGTGAGCCTTTTGCCTTCCATCTTTCAGAAATACCACATCAAGCGTCCGATACAAGTAACAGTTCGTCCAGGCAGAACTGAAGACACGTCATACCTCAGTACATCTGAAGCAGCATGCCATGTCCAAACATACAATAATTCATAACTGTTGCAGTTCCTTTTTAGTATACTTATCGTCACTTTTATTGAACTCGTGATTAAATCCTGTCTTTGTTATCACGGGTGATACATAAACTTGTACAATTTGCACGGATAGAGAATCGATCTGATCGCACTTATTCCATAATATCTACCAAATTTCCAATCAAGATTTGTTGACGGGTTGTTCGTTAGAAAATGGTGAAAACGTTTAAGAACACTTTGCAGATATTTGTCAGGATCATACGTAGATGTTTCTCCTAAGAACCAACTGTAAACTAGGTTTGTCAGTCCTGGTTTGTAATCATGTTAGATGTTGGATGTTGGAGTAAAGTGGAGCAAAGTCAGAAAAGTTACAGCAGAAACTGGCGGTTTGCGTTTTTTTTGTGCGTGACCAATTTGATAGACAGCGTAGTAAGTGACTACCTGCAACTGGTGACTTGTGATCCTCAGAAACAGTTTAGGAAATTTGTCATTTGTTAATGCCGTAACGAAGTAGCGTAATATGAAATAAGGTAACATTTTCAGAAGCACGCGTGTTTAACAGTATAGGTCACACAGGTCCAATACAACAAAATCAGTGCAATATTTCAGCATTTCAATGTTGCCTGAATCAACTGACCCATCTATGTTGTTTTGGTTTTGTTATATATGTTCATTAACTATTCGTTTTTGTTTTGTTAGTTGTTTACACTATTAATCTTCTACTGCTACTTTATTGTTTATTAGTGACCTCCGTTTTATTCTCCATTCTAGACTTATCACAGGTTTACTGTTCATACATGTATAGACATAATATACAGACAAGAGTATACAGACTAAAATACATACCCCGAGGTGTCAAGAGCAATAAGGAAAAGATCAGTTTTAAGCAATAGTCTTTCGAATAATAATTGATGATGGGAAAATTGCGGTCCATATATCTAGTAGCATAAACGATATCACCTTCTGACTGACTCAGAAGTTGATATATTTCCCGCTACATTTCTGTTGAAGTTATGACTTGGTACAGTAGTGCTACAACGTAATGGATTCACGACATTTTGGTGCAATAATGGAGTAAATGGAGTGTTTGTTGACATTATTATGACCCTTATACACAGTGACATCTGTTTTACTATAGTTTAGTTTTACAAATAAACTTTTTTTAAACTTCTAGTTTGTTTTACTTCCGAAATACAGATACCCTTGGTGGTGTAAGAACCTGCCCATCTATTGGCTGCCAAGTCTATCGTTTTACTTCCCAGATACAAATACCCTTGGTGGTGTAAGAAACTGCCCATCTATTGGCTGCCAAGTCAATCGTTTTACTTCCCAAATACAGATACCCTTTAAGAAACTGCCCATCTATTGGATCCCAAGTCAATCGTTTACCCAATACTTCCCTGACAAATTCTCTATGAAGAATTCGGATGGGTGGCGTCATTGGTGATTGCTCGTTATGCTTTAATTGTCCTTTTAGATGCACTACCCTCCAGCTGTATCCACGCCGATATAAAGTCAGGTTTAGCTTCATGAGTTGATTATTGCTCTAATGCAGTGCGCTGAGCATCATCCACAAAGACTTATCTATGAGACAAGGTCTGAATCCCATATCCATCGGATCTTCCTACTTTCATGATATTGTCAGCTCTTACTGTCAACAACGTCTTTTCTAAGTAACGGTCTGACAAGGTAATTGCTAGTTTAGACGATATACAAGGCCAAAGAGGTCTAAGTACCGCACACGGGCAACATTCTTGGATATACTGGGAGTGTTTGTTAGACAGTTAGCCTTTGACAGATAGTGTGAAAATGGAACAGAAATACTGTACTGCGAAGATAAACTAAGTCGGTCTATAGTCACAATAACTGTGTATCTATCTCCGTTTTCTGCGTTTATCTACAGCCACACTTGCCTAATACCCCATTGTCTCTTCACTTGCTGAACTTTTCATCATCCCAGTTATGCTGAGCGTCAAACTGAGTATTGCGATCGGACCCAAAATGTAATATGCATAACTAGGGACCTAAGGGAACCTGCACCTGAAATTTGAGACATATCCCTTCAGTACTTTCTGAGAAATAGCGGTAACAAACTTCAACTATCAAAATCCAAGATGACCGACTGATCGGTCCCAAAATGAAATATGCACAACAAGGGCCCTAGGGGAACCTACATGTGAAATTTGGGAGAGATCCCTTCAGTTCTTTCTGAGAAATAGCGGTAACAAACTTTAACTATCAAAATCCAAGATGGCGGCCTGGCGGCCATCTTGTTAACGGATCGGTCCTAAAATGCAATATGCACAACTAGGGCCCTAGGAGAACCTATATGTGAAATTTGAGAGAGATCCCTTCAGTGCTTTCTGAGAAATAGCGGTAACAAACTTCAACTATCAAAATCCAAGATGGTGGCCTGGTGGCCATCTTGTTAACGGATCGGTCCTAAAATGTAATATGCACAACTAGGGCCCTAGGGGAACCTACATGTGAAATTTGAGAGAGATTCCTTCAGTGCTTTCTGAGAAATAGCGGTAACAAACTTTAACTATCAAAATCCAAGATGGCGGCCTGGCGGCCATCTTGTTAACCGATCGGTCTTAAAATGCAATATGCACAACTAGGGCCCTAGGGGAACATATGAAATTTGAGAAAGATCCCTTCAGCCCTTTCCGAGAAATAGCGGTAACAAGAAATGTTAACGGACGGAAGGACGGACGGAAGGACGGACGGAAGGACGGACGACGGACCACGGACCACGGACGAAAAGCGATTTGAATAGCCCACCATCTGCTGCTGGTGGGCTAAAAAGATAATTGGGTGAAGTGGACAGTGGGAACTGGACATATCTGACACGTCTCCTGTAGACTTTGTAAGTCAGAAGAGGCAAACTCACAGGCTAGCACTTTACCTCAGTATGTCAAATGTACACTACAAGCTTGACGGGGTAATTGAGAAAAGTTTACAAGACTTGGCATACTTGTCCCTTGCTGCACATTGATCCCCGTCAAGCAGTAAGTCACCTGATATGCGTCATATGGCCTATGTTTGATCTGTGAACAGATCATTTGTATCACATATCCTGCGTAAGAGCTGTGAACAGTTTTGTGTCAGATCAGAGGTTCGATTTATACAATTATTCAATTGCTGTGTCACCTGTCCAGGAAATGGTTTGTGCCACATACCCTTTGTCAGATCCATGGACGGATTTGTAGCACTTACCCTATACTATGTCGGACCATTAGATTGGTTAGAGTCGCATGTCATGTATGAGATCTGTGACTATACTCTGGGTCAGATGATACAGATGTGATGAGCTTGTTTAGCTCCTCTACGTTTTCAGGACTCGAATTCGGACTTTTATACAGACATCCTATCAGTAAGCAGTTTTTATCAGCAAGATAGATTTTCACCCATACGTTTTCCTTGAATGTATTTCCTATGATTACTTATACTCCTTTCAGTCTTTCCTTTGTGTATATACCGACCCCTCTATGACAATATAGTGCATTTTCATTCATAAATAAATCATACTCTGGGATATGAAATTCTGTTCTGTTAGGTAGATATCTGCAGTTTTTTGGATACATCTCGGTAACTCCTATTATATGTCGGCTTCCATTAATTGCCTTAGCTTTAATTCCTCAAATTTATTAGGTAGACTATCAGCATTTGTATAGAATGAAGTTTAAGCAGTCCTGGAATACATATTTCCCCGACTGAGATTTCTGCGTTCATGCGATTTGCATCGTCTCTTAGTTTTGCTTCATTTTCCCTGTTAGTTTTGTTAGGTCGTTGCTGATTCTAACTGATTTGTATTCCTTAGTTGTTTGCAGCTCCCTTATGTTTTTAAAGAAGAGCTTTTTATCCTCTGTTGATCCAAATGAAACCAATTTTGGCCTTGGTTTTGGATCTTCATTTTCTTTGGCATCGCTTTCAGGCTTTTTAATTTTCCCTAGACGTACCACTTTAGCGATACTGTCAAGCAGTTCCTTGTTAAGTTTACAAGCTGACAAGATACCCCGTATTGTTTTCTCATCCTTTCTTTTTCTTTCGCTTCCCTCATTGCTGGTTTGTTCTTCAATTCCAAAACAGATGATGTTATTTTCCCTTTTCTTTCTATCTTCTAGTTCTGATAAAACTTCTTGGGTGTTGTTGGTGGTTTTCGGGACTTCTGTCGATAGAGACTGTGTTTCTCTATTTACTCCTAGTTGCCATCTCCTCCTTTACAATGTCCCTCACTTTGTTTTCATCACATTTGTTCTTGAGTTCAGATTCAATTTGTGTGATCCTTGTTTCAAACTCATTCATTATTTCCTTGCTCAATCATTTTTTCATTGTTTATATTCTTTTCTATATGGACTCTGCATGGAGCGCAAGTACAGCGTACACATTGTCTCCCTTGTCCAAGCATTTAGTGAAGAAATGGTCTACGCAGCGCTGACATTCTAATAGTTTAGAATCCTTATCTGTGTACAGTTTGTTGCAAACTGAACAGGTCCATGGCTCTTCTGTCCATGGAGCAGTGAAAATCCACCAGTTGATTTAGATTTTTCCTTTGCTCCCCTTGTATTTGACGTTCAATTACTCTTCCGCAATCTGTTGTCCGCGACGTCCGATTTGTTTACATCTGGTCGAGTAGGCATAATTGCGAATTTTGGATGATTCACGTTCTAGATCTCTACTTTGTTTTGTGCGTGACTAGAAAATGGTTCTAGTAACCTATTCAACAACAAATATCATTAAACTTGTACAATCATAATGGTTTAGAAGTGAAAAATACCCTCGCTCACTCAGAGTGATAAACAATAGGGACCGTCGCCATTGACACCGGATGTGTTCAAAGAAAAACATCATAATTAGACCAATATGACACATTTTAAAAACTATATATATAAAAAAAAAAAATAAAAGTGATATATTTGTATTTGTATTTTTTTTAAATTTTTTGTTTGTTTTTCAAATGATATTTTGTATTTTCCGTACAAAGCCTATTTGACAACTGAGTGGAATATAATGTATAGGACACCATTAGGTAACAAAAACCCAAATATTCAAACTGTATGTATTGTCATGTAACAAAAACATGTAAACAACATGAACATGGAGATTCCATGACACAAATTAAGTATAATTCATTGCTGAACTACACAATACTGTTACGGGGGTATTTACACACAAATATCCCACGTCCTAGAAATGTTTTCTCCTTTAAATCCAAGGTCTAACGGCATTAAGGTTCATTGATGTTAACTTATGTCCTGAATATCCTTTGTTAACTGAAAATTGTATGCAAGTGTATGTGACAATTTTGAACCAAATCACAGAAATAAAATTAAAAAACATATTACGAGAACTTTCCTCACTATGTCTATTGTACAAAACAATGATACACAAATTGAGAAAAAAGGATTATAATGACCACAATAAAAAGCACTAGCTACCTTCATGTTCAAAACTGGACAAAGCCATATCATTTAAAATATAAAAAAAAAACACCCAGATAACAGAAAAATACAAATATAGCATATGACACATGATATTGTGGAATGTAAACAATTAATGTACACCATTACATTATGATGCACAGATATTATTATGCAGAGACATGTTACAGCTTGGTGTCTTGCATCAAATGTATGACACTGAATACATAAAGAAACATCTTAGCAACCTATTATATTGCACATCTTTTTAAATAATATAAAAATAATTTAATGATATGAACTTACCATTTTCGACCCAATAAGAGCCTTTTAAAGACGCTTTTAAATCTGAAGAAATGAAGGGGCGCTTAAAAGGACCAAATTTTACAAAATTATTGCAGAATAAGCCATTCATCAGTTAAGTAAATAAAATAGAAGAAACCTGCAATGTCTTCATAGTTTTAGTTGAAACATTAAATTTGAGGTAAGTAAAATTCAACCCTCATAAATGGGGAGGGGTTCTTATAGTCATAGGTGCTTATTGTGTCGAAAAGAGTATTTGGAATAATGATATGATTGGCACTAAGACAAGGTGGGGAGATTGAGGATCAAAATATATACAATATCATACTGAGTAGTTAATATAGAGAGGTTTGTATACAATATCATACTGAGTAGTTAATATAGAGAGGTTTGTATACAATATCATACTGAGTGGTTAATATAGAGAGGTTTGTATACAATATCCTACTGAGTAGTTAATATAGAGGGGTTTGTATACAATATCATACTGAGTAGTTAATATAGAGAGGTTTGTATACAATATCATACTGAGTAGTTAATATAGAGAGTTTGTATACAATATCATACTGAGTAGTTAATATAGAGAGGTTTGTATACAATATCATACTGAGTAGTTAATATAGAGAGGTTTGTATACAATATCATACTGAGTAGTTAATATAGAGAGGTTTGTAGACAATATCATACTGAGTAGTTAATATAGAGGGGTTTGTATACAATATCATACTGAGTAGTTAATATAAGAGAGGTTTTGTATACAATATCATACTGTAGTTAAATATAGCAGGGGTTTGTATACAATATCATACTGAGTAGTTAATATAGAGAGGTTTGTATACAATATCATACTGAGTAGTTAATATAGAGGGGTTTGTATACAATATCATACTGAGTAGTTAATATAGAGGGGTTTGTATACAATATCATACTGAGTAGTTAATATAGAGAGGTTTGTATACAATATCATACTGAGTAGTTAATATAGAGAGGTTTGTATACAATATCATACTGAGTAGTTAATATAGAGGGGTTTGTATACAATATCATACTGAGTAGTGAATATAGAGAGGTTTGTATACAATATCATACTGAGTAGTTAATATAGAGAGGTTTGTATACAATATCATACTGAGTAGTTAATATAGAGGGGTTTGTATACAATATCATACTGAGTAGTTAATATAGAGAGGTTTGTATACAATATCAAACTGAGTAGTTAATATAGAGAGGTTTGTATACAATATCATACTGAGTAGTTAATATAGAGAGGTTTGTATACAATATCATACTGAGTAGTTAATATAGAGAGGTTTGAATACAATATCATACTGAGTAGTTAATATAGAGAGGTTTGTATACAATATCATACTGAGTAGTTAATATAGAGAGGTTTGTATACAATATCATACTGAGTAGTTAATATAGAGAGGTTTGTATACAATATCATACTGAGTAGTTAATTAATTATACATGTATAGAGAGGTTTGTATACAATATCATACTGAGTAGTTAATATAGAGAGGTTTGTATACAATATCATACTGAGTAGTTAATATAGAGAGGTTTGTATACAATATCATACTGAGTAGTTAATATAGAGAGGTTTGTATACAATATCATACTGAGTAGTTAATATAGAGAGGTTTGTATACAATATCATACTGAGTAGTAATATAGAGGTTTGAATACAATTCGAGTAGTTAATATAGAGAGGTTTGTATACAAATCATACTGAGTAGTTAAATATAGAGAGGTTTGGTATACAATATCATACTGAGTAGTTAATATAGAGAGGTTTTGTATACAATATCATGCGAGTAGTTAATATTATATAGAGGTTTGTATACAATATCATACTGAGTAGTTATAATAGAGGGGTTGTAATACAATATCATACTGAGTAGTTTAATATAGAGAGGTTTTGTATACAATATGCAATACTAGAGTAGTTAATATAGAGAGTTTGTATACAATATCATACTGAGTAGTTTAATATAGAGAGGTTTGTAGCAATATCATACTGAGTAGTTAATATAGAGGGGTTTGTAGACATATCATACTGAGTAGTTAATATAGAGGGGTTTGTATACAATATCATACTGAGTAGTTAATATAGAGAGGTTTGTATACAATATCATTCTGAGTAGTTAATATAGAGAGGTTTGTATACAATATCATACTGAGTAGTTAATATAGAGAGGTTTGTAGACAATATCATACTGAGTAGTTAATATAGAGAGGTTTGTATACAATATCATACTGAGTAGTTAATATAGAGAGGTTTGAATACAATATCATACTGAGTAGTTAATATAGAGGAGGGTTTGTATACAATATCAATACTGAGTAGTGTAATATAGAGAGGTTTGTATACAATATCATACTGAGTAGTTAATATAGAGAGGTTTGTATACAATATCATACTGATGTAGTTAATATAGAGAGGTTTGTATACAATATCATACTGGAGTAGTTAATGCAGAGAGGTTTGTATACAATCATCGATACTGAAGTTAGTTAATAACGAGGTTTGTATACAATATCATAATGAGTAGTTAATACAGAGAGTTTTGTATACATATCATACTGAGTAAGTTAATTAGAGAGGTTTGTAATTACATATCATACCTGAGTATGTCAATTATAGAGAGGTTTTGATACAATATCATACTGAGAGTTAATATTAGAGGGGTTTGTATACAATTCATACTGAGTTAGCTTAATATAGAGGGGTTTGTATACAATAT
>SAYR01044136.1:766958-777731 GCA_004382745.1 Argopecten irradians irradians
GGTAACATTACTGCGTAATTTCGTAAAATAATTTGTGTTGTCGGTCGGATCTAGATCTCTACATGTAAGCTTGCTTACACACATGTATACACTCTGCGTCTCTTCATATTTGAAATCGTCATACTCCGGTATTTTTTATTCCATTCTTCAATGAATTTTTGTACAGAGATGCATTATGGTATGACCAAAACAACATATCTTATGTTGTCGTTAGGTTTTTCTAATTTTTAATGCTATGATGTGTTTCGTAATACTGAACATACACACTCGCATATAAATCTGACCAGTCGCGATCTCGTAACATTAAAACAGGGGTAAAGTCTTCATTTTTATTCTAATCTTAATGAAATTTTTGTGCATAGATGCATTATAGTATGACAAATAAACATCTTCTGTGTCGTTAGGTTTTTAAAACATTTTCGATGTTTACAACGTGTTGTCGGTATACCGTCACGGCAAACCTCTTGTCACTCGATTTATCGTTGACCAGCGGCCGATTTCAGAATATTAAAATCGCTCTAATTCCTTCATTTTTGCACCAATCTTCATAAAACTTGGTAGAAATATTCATTTTAATGTACTGAATAACATATCTTGTGTTGTCACTAACTTTTCCTTGTATTTAACGTGTTGTCGTTTGTTGTCGTTTCTTGTCGTTTGTTGTCGTTTGTTGTCGTTATTAAGTGTGACCGTGTAAAATTATTCAAAACATCATCTGCAACATTCACTTATTAAATAAACATCTTAATTACCGGTAAGTGAATTATATTTCTTTCTAATGTTCAGTTGTAAACAATTTTTGATTAAATATATAATTTTGTTAAAAAAACTCCCCCTAAAAAAAATTGGAGTAGAAAAAAAAAATCAAAATAAAAGTACACTGAAATGGTGATGCCTTATGAAAAATTCTAAGTCCCAAAAAAGTACAAAAAAAGTACACAACATTTTTCATACTTTGTGAAAAATTCTAAGAACAAAAAAAGTACAAAAAAAGTACTCTGAACATTTCCCATTCATCCTGTGAAAAATTCTAAGTCCAAAAAAAGTACAAAAAAAGTACTCTGAACATTTCTCATACCATGTGAATAATTCTAAGTCCAAGAAAAGTACAAAAAAAGTACTCTGCAAAATGACTAAGTCCCAGAAAAGTACAAAAAAAGTACTCTGCAAAATGACTAAGTCCCAGAAAAGTACAAAAAAAGTACTCTGCAGAATGTTTAAGTCCAGAAAAGTACAAAAAAAGTACTCTGCAAAATTTCAGAGTCCAAAAAAAGTACAAAAAAAGTACTCTGCAAAACTTCAGAGTCCAAAAAAAGTACAAAAAAAGTACTTTGCCCTGATGATGTGTCCGGAAAAAGTACTAAAAGAGCATGCTTTTTTTGTACTTTTTAGAAAAAGTACTAAAATATGTCACTAAAAGCATCATAAAAGCATGTTTTATTTCGGTATGGGAGTACTTAATATGGAGAGGTTTGTATACAATATCATACTGAGTAGTTAATATAGAGAGGTTTGTATACAATATCATACTGAGTAGTTAATATAGAGAGGTTTGTATACAATATCATACTGAGAAGTTAATACAATATCATACTGAGTAGTTAATATTATATAGAGATTTGCATACAATATTTCATTGTCCTAAATAATTAGAAATTACACTCTTCTGCTAACTGTAAAGACATTTTCATTTGAAAGTGTTTTGTGCTGTGAAGATGATGGGACGTCAATATCTTAACAAGGGAAGTAACTCTTAAACAGAAGAAAATTCAGGTGTATCAGTTCTCTCCACAGATATTATTTCCATCTAAATAAATAGGATTATATAAGTACAAAATTGCCTCCGAGTATTTCTGATTAAATATTGTCCATATAAAAATTCTACAATTAACTACAATATCTACTTCTGCTTAGTAAAATATAAAAATTCCGAAATCATTAAGTATGAAAAGTCATGCATATTTTCATTGCAACAACTCTTTGTAATGTTCAAAAAGTCATTGAACTCTTTCATTCAACTCAGCGTGTCCATTATGTGATACCTTTCTAAAAGTTAAAATGCCATATTATTTGTAGTCTATAAAATCACAGTTACATATATTTCAACTAAAACTAATAAATAAATAAATAATTAACCCTCTTACAGCATAAAGCATTTTGTATAAAAAATGTCAACTATATTTATGATCTATTTTTGATACAAATATTAGATGAAATAAATGTTAACCTGAGTTAAAGATAAATTGTTGAAATTTATATTTTATGGATTTTTTGTTTTTCCTTTCCTGCCATGGTGTTCATTAATTACATTTGATATCCCTAATGATGACGGAATGTCCAGTAGGTAAAGTGAATATTTTACTGGATATCCCTCACAACTATTGGTGGACATTTTACTGGATATCCCTCACAACTGTTGGTGGACATTTTACTGGATATCCCTCACAACTATTGGTGGACATTTTACTGGATATCCCTCACAACTATTGGTGGGGATAAGGGGTCTTATAGAGTTAACCATGTCTGTCCCATTAATCTGCACTGATGGAGCCAGGGTGGGTGGTCTTTTTCAGACATTTCTAGCTATTGGGAACAAGAGATCCCAGAGAGATCTTGGCGCCCACCAAAGACTGATCTACATCTGACAATGGAAAGACGGATCTTTTCTTTGCTTTTCAAATTTTTACTACATACTCCATATGAAATTTAGTACTTTCAGTACTTTCTGAGATATATAGCAGTAACAAACAATTATCAAAATCCAAGATTTGGATAGGTGAATCTATTTTGAAATTTGAGACAGATCGCTTCAGTACTTTCTGAGAAATAGTGGTAACAAACTTTAAATAATCAAAATGCAAGATGGTGGCCTGTCCGCCATCTTGTTGACCGATCGGTCCCAAAATGCAATACACACAACTAGACTCCTAGAGGAACCTGCAAATGAATTTGAGAGAGATCCCTTCAGTACTTTCTGAGAAATAGCGGTAACAAACTTTAACTACCAAAATCCAAAATAGTGGCAAAAATTGTTAACAGACAGATTGACGGACGGACGGACCGTGGACGAAAGGCGATTTGATGATGGTGGGCTAAAAAGCTACATCAAAGTACATTGTATATGGTCATATAAAGAGAAGTACATGTACATTGTAAGAGTTGTGCCTTTGTGAGTTGTGAGATTTTGATAAATCATATTGTTTCATACCACCATCAGCCAAATCACAGAAAAGATTCAATTGGAAACATTTTCAGTCATTAGTTCGAAACTTGAATATATTTCTGTTAGCATTCTATTGCAAAATTACTTTAGTATTCTCATTTCAATTACATTGGCATCTATTTACTATTGCACAGAATCTTATTTAGCCTTACCAATTAGGCAAGTTTTCAGTCAGTACACACACACAGAACAGGTATTGATAGTTATACTTCACCTGTACACACAAAACATGGAAACATCCCATAGCCTGTTTTCATTACCTGAAAACTATACATCAACATGTCCAATGTAAAACATTATATAATTCTGAAATGTTTCTTCAGTGTATTGTAAATAGAAGTGGTAATATACCACTCATAACAAAAACTGGGAGCATAAATTTTTTTACATCTTCAAGCAAGGTGGGAATATGGTGCCAAGTAAATATATATAGATATATCTATTATGATAAAAGTATAACCTGTATCAGGCATAGTAACAAAAATATCACAGTCTGGGTTTACGCTGACACCAGGTATTGAATACAATGTCTGCTGTAATGTAATAATGTCAAGATAGAGACATAGAAAGGGTCAGTATGGTCAACACTCGATGTCCCTGAGGTCAGAACCTGAAGTGGAAAGTGTACCCTGTAAACTTCAAAGGTATTTTAGAGGTCATGACACTTTGTAGTAAGTGTTCGATGTGTAGTTCCTACTGAAAATTATAAGTGGACAATTTCTAATGACGAGTCTCCTTAGGGCCATGACCCCTTGTAATAAGTCTCCTTAAAGTTAGTTTACCAGTCAGTGATGATAGAATTAACTAGTGTGGTATAACTACAATGACCTGTCTTTACTCCTGTCTAGAAACACCAGCCTGGATCCAACCGACACTTGCCCATGAACCAGATATACATCTTCTTGTTGCGAGGATTAAGGGAGTGATATTCCTGGTCTGCTGTGGATGGACTCCATTTAAGTGCCTCTTCTTGTTTCTGTAAGGATAAGATTATGTGACTTAGGTCAAGTCAGGCTACTATCATACCCAGTATACAGGGCTACAATCATACCCAGTATACAGGGCTACTATCATACCCAGTATACAGGGCTACTATCATACCCAGTATACAGGACTACTATCATACCTGGTATACAGGACTACTATCATACCTGGTATACAGGACTACTATCATACCCAGTATACAGGACTACTATCATACCTGGTATACAAGACTACTATAATACCTGGTATACAGGACTACTATCATACACAGTATACAGGGCTACAATCTAACCCAGTACACATGGCTACTATCATACCTGGTATACAGGGCTACTATCATACCAAGTATACAGGGCTACTATCATACCCAGTATACAGGGCTACTATCATACCCAGTATACAGGGCTACCATCATACATGGTATTCAGGGCTACTATCATACCCAGTATACAGGACTACTATCATACCCAGTATACAGGGCTACTATCATACCTGGTATACAGGACTACTATCATACCTGGTATACAGGACTACTATCATACCTGGTATACAGGGCTACTATCATACCCAGTATACAGGGCTACTATCATATCCAGTATACAGGGCTACTATCATACCTGGTATACAGGGCTACTATCATACCCAGTATACAGGACTACTATCATACCCAGTATACAGGGCTACTATCATACCCATTATACAGGACTACTATCATACTTTGTATACAGGGGTACTATCATACCCAGTATACAGGACTACTATCATACCTGGTATACAGGACTACTATCATACCCAGTATACAGGGCTACTATCATACCCAGTATACAGGGCTACTATCATACCCGGTATACAAGGCTACCATGTTTGGCTAGGCGATTGGGTGTTGTAGATCGTGAGTTCGAGGCCCAGATAGGGCACGAGTCAATAAATTGGCATGCTTTGTTAAATTGTGTTTCTTTGATATTTAATATTTACTAAACAAAATGTATCATATTCACTATGTGTTGTTGATCCAAAGATTCAATTTGACAATTTCCACAGTGATCATGTCAGCATATCGAACCGACTATCACTTCGTCATAGAAACATCATTTTTTGGGGGACGTTGATGTGGCGCAGTGGTAGAAGGTGCAGCTATGTTTGAACTGAGTAAATGCACAACCAGACAAGGTCACTATACTCAAACAGACACACAGTGAAACAGATCCAACTACAAATCTGACACCCAAATCTACCAATTTTGTTGTTGGCAGATGTAAATATTAGTAACATTAAACCAAGAAAAATTACTTACTAAGAACCAAACAGGTAAATCCTTAATAAGAATATATGGTATAAGGTGAAACCTTACCATAGGCTTGGGAAATATCCTCCGACAAGTTCCCCTATTAACGTGCTCCATGAAGGCATGTTTGAGTGAGTCCTTCATTTCCCTGTTGAGGCACTGATGGCAAATGGAACACCGCTGTAACATAATAATATATATCAGGTGTGTGTGCGTGCTAATATTTCAATGTCATGGAGTTTCACTTTTAATGGTTTGATGCTAGCTAATGATGTCCAAACTGTTCATCGAGGAGTAGAATGAATATAAATTAAATCTGTTTAATGCCGAAGACATGTTAGGCCAGAGGTAGCCATTGATCCAGTATTACTGACAAAATCTGCCCAAAATTCTGACTAGCTGTAATAGCGGACATCTTACCTCTGACTGGCAGTCTGTCAAACACTTCTTCTCTGTACACCACATTGGGAACACTGTCACATCTCGGTCAGAGGCTAACATATCCTTCCCGTCAAGCTCACTATCATATATAATCACTGTGTCAAGCTCACTATTATATACATAATCACTGTGTCAAGCTCAGTATTATATACATAATCACTGTGTCAAGCTCACTATTATATACATAACCACTGTGTCAAGGTCACTATTATATACATAATCACTGTGTCAAGCTCACTATTATATCCATAATCACTGTGTCAAAGTCATTATTATATACATAATCACTGTGTCAAGCTCACTATTATATACATAATCACTGTGTTAAAGTCACTATTATATACATAATCACTGTGTCAAGCTCACTATTATATACATAATCACTGTGTCAAGCTCAGTATTATATACATAATCACTGTGTCAAAGTCACTATTATGTACATAATCACTGTGTCAAAGTCACTATTATATACATAATCACTGTGTCAAGCTCACTATTATATACATAATCACTGTGTCAATCTCACTATTATATACATAATCACTGTGTCAAGCTCACTATTATATACATAATCACTGTGTCAAGCTCACTATTATATACATAATCACGGTGTCAAGCTCACTTTTATATACATAATCACTGTGTCAAGCTCACTATTATATACATAATCACATTGTCCAGTTCACTAATCAGTACTTAATCACATTGTTAAGGTCACTATTATATATAAAATCACATTGCCAAGGTCACTATTAAATACCTAAAAGGTCACTATTAAATACATAATCACATTGGCAATGTCAGGTAGGTTTACAGTAATATATCGGACGATGATCCAAAAGTATTCAAATGCATTATAGGTGCTTTTGGTTTGTATGTTTCCTCAAGCCTTAAAATTCCCATACACTGCTTGAGCTTTTCCATGTGAACCGTGTGTGGACCCTTGTCATTACTTACCTGTCCTCAAATGCACTAGAGGTATCCTTGCCAACACCAACCAGAGATAACACATTGTACACCACATGCTCATAAATCCTTTTGTTCCGCCAGAAATGTCCCGACGACAGGTTAGGCGACATATTTACCTGTAATATCATCAAAGAACAACGGCAATGAAGTAATCAAACATATATGGCAAGTACACCTTTTAGATCTGTAATGATAGTCGATATCCATGTTGCAAAAAATGTTTCATATGGTAACAAGGAAACTAGGGAATTCAATGTTATATATGGAGTTGAACTCTGTTAAGTACAATGTTTTATGTGGAGTTGAACTCTGTTAAGTACAATGTTTTATGTGGAGTTGAACTCTGTTAAGTACAATGTTTTAAGTGGAGTTGAACTCTGTTAAGTACAATGTTTTATGTGGAGTTGAACTCTGTTAAGTACAATGTTTTATGTGGAGTTGAACTCTGTTAAGTACAATGTTTTATGTGGAGTTGAACTCTGTTAAGTACAATGTTTTATGTGGAGTTGAACTCTGTTAAGTAAAATGTTTTATGTGGAGTTGAACTCTGTTAAGTACAATGTTTTATGTGGAGTTGAACCCTGTTGAGTACATTGTTTTATGTGGAGTTGAACTCTGTTAAGTACAATGTTTTATGTGGAGTTGAACTCTGTTAAGTACAATGTTTTATGTGGAGTTGAACTCTGTTAAGTACAATGTTTTATGTGGAGTTGAACTCTGTTAAGTAAAATGTTATATGTGGAGTTGAACTCTGTTTAGTACAATGTTTTATGTGGAGTTGAACTCTGTTAAGTACAATGTTTTATGTGGAGTTGAACTCTGTTAAGTAAAATGTTTTATGTGGAGTTGAACTCTGTTAAGTACAATGTTATATGTGGAGTTGAACTCTGTTAAGTACAATGCTATATGTGGAGTTGAACTCTGTTAAGCACAATGTTTTAAGCCTTAGGACCTGAAATATTTCAAAGTGCCTTGTTGGTCTGGACCAAGTGTACTTTTGATTATCTACCAAAACATGCTACTGCTGACTGAAGTATCAGGGTCTGGCTGTACAGAAATGTGTATTTAATTCAGAACTAGGTGGTAATTATTATTGAATGTCTAGTATGTCTGATTGATCCTATTGATTATCTTGAACAGAAAAATAATCAGTAGTTTGTACTTACTTCCATTAGATACACATTTAACTCATCATCCAGTACAAAGTCAAACCGCACCATCTCAAAGAAATTTCTGAAAACATGGTTAGAGCAGTAAGTTTTGGATTATATCTATTTCAATAAATTATAAATCATTGATTTTCTAATACAAATAACCTATTTGACCCAATAAGCGCCAATGTCCCTTTAAGTGTCCCTCCCCCATTAGAGGCCTTGATTTGAATTGTTCCGGCATAAATAAAAAGACCAAAACTGTACAGGTTTGCAAACATTTTGTCTTATTAAGCAACTTCTCATTTTTTTTTCAATTTTTAAATGCCCTAAGCGCTTATTGGGTTGAATACAAAAAAGATTTAGCTATAAAATAAGATACATGTAACAGGTCATTGGTCAGTTGATAATAAATGTTCTATTATTAGTGACTACTCTAGTCTAGTCACAGATCTTAAACTTCAGTATCAGATTATTAATATCATTTAGATATAAACTGTTATTTCATCAATGGAACAAATCATAAGTTGCCACTTGGATAGGTGTATGTATGTTTAAAGCCACTTGAGGAAGACTCCATCACAGTCAAAGTTAACCCCTTAGTTATAATGGAATTTATTCATGGAGTATAGTTATTAGTTGAAGTTACTTACCTAGAGTTCCTGTAGCGTGATGAAGATGAAATTAGACCTTTCTCTTTGTTTATATAAACTTGTCTGATAGCATCTTTAATATCCTCCCAAAGTTTCAGGTGGTTACGCCCTGAAAAAAAAGTTACACAATATCAAAAACAGATTTTGAAACTAAGAAAACTTTTCTGGTAACTATACAGTTTTTATACAAAACTTTATTTCAATAATATTGATACATGTAAATATAGTCGTTAATCACATAATCCAGTGACTTCACTCATGTAATATTGCAAAAATATGCAAATATATCACTATAGTGTAATATAACCTGAAGTGCTTTTCATTGGCTGAAAATTAATTGTAATGTCATGATGTCAGTAAACAATGACGTCGTGTCAGGATTCCTGGAAGTGATGACAAAATGACGACCTTCGCTGGATTTTTTGCATAACACTGAAGTTCTTTGAAATATAGGTTGTTGTAACTATGTGATAAAAAGTATCTCAAAGTATATATGAAAAGAATTCATTATCCCTCGCCAAACGTATCTGCGGGGATATTATTTTGGGGTCCTTACGTCACGTCCGTCTGTCCGTCTGTCTGAGATCCTTTTCTGGGCTATAACTCCAAAACCGTTCAATGCAGCTCCTTGAAACTTTTTGTATACATCAGAAAAAGTGCCCCAGTTGTGCCTTTTGCTATTGCGGACCTTTTATTTTGGGAATTTTTTCCGTTACCATAGAAACTTAGTCAAAAATATCAAATTACTGTTTCTTTATGTGTCCGGGCTATAACTCCAAAACCGTTCAACGCAGCTCCATGAAACTTTCTGTATACATCAGACAAATGGTCTTGTTGTGCTTTTTGTTATTGCGGACCTTCCATTTTTGGAATTTTTTCCGTTACCATGGAAACACTTACTCTAAAAATACCAAATTACTGTTTCCTTTTGTTTCTGGACAACAAATGTAATACCAAATTACAGTTTCGTTTTGTTACCTGCTGTTATTTTTTTTTTCAGTTTTACAATATTCGCATATTTTAAAAGTTATACTTGAATAATTATTACATTGACCTTGATGTATTTGCATTTTACTCCAACTGCGGGGCAATGATGCCACGCTTTGTGGCTGCTTGTGAAACTTGTCTCGAAATTTTAATTTTTGTCCATCAAGACTTATTTCATATAATCTCCTATGAAATTATTTAAGATCCTATATAAATAGTAGGTAAGTAGAGATATTGTCTCACCTGTTTGTTCCAGATATGTATCCAAAGTCTCTTTACAAGTATACATCCCATCATCATATATTTTCTTCAGTGATGGCATCTGCTCGAACAGAAATGATAACAGCAGGAGTTAAAACATGAGTACTTCTCTTTCATGTTAATTAAAATTATCAGATACTTTAACTACTGGTACCCTTACAACCAACAAGAATTCCACAGAAGTGAATGTGTCACCTGCACAGCATCACAAAAAAGTAGTTATTTACAGTTGAAATTGGACAAAAAATATTAAAGTCATCGAGCGGAAACCATGTATTAACTGTTTTGGCAATTTTAAAGTCAGGGGTGTACAATTCTGAAAATTTTGCACTAGCCCAAGGGCTAGTAGCATCAATTTTTCACTAGCCCTGATCAGAAGTCTACTAGCCCTATTTTTTGTTAGTTTTTATATGTGCATTTTACTCGATCTTTTTACAAACCTATACAGAACAAGTACATGTCTAACAGTGTGTTAAATACCATTCTGCTAATAAAGATATCGCACAGATTGCTTCACAGGTACCAGGTATTCATTTAGTAAAAACATTCTTGAGTCAATATTGACAAGGCAACAATGCCATCACATGCAAAATACTTTAGATTTAAAATTATGCTTCTTATTTCACTCAGATATTTCCTTTAAAACTATCAGTAGAAAGAAAACATAATCAGTATATATCTATTAAAGTTTAACTTTGATATTAAAAGCTTAGCAGGAAAATGTAAAGTGAACAATCAGTATTTATTACCTGCTGTTTTCATTTTATAGGTATGATGAATTTAGTAAATAGTACAGTTCATGAAAATTCTGTAAAAAAA
>SAYR01044136.1:778045-794692 GCA_004382745.1 Argopecten irradians irradians
ATATACCTACCTCCCACACTGGGGTATATACCTACCTCCTACACTGGGGTATACACCTACCTCCCACACTGGGGTATACACCTACCTCCCACACTGGGGTACACACCTACCTCCCACACTGGGGTATACACCTACCTCCCACATTGGGTTATATACCTACCTCCCACACTGGGGTATATATCTACCTCCCACACTGGGTAATATACCTACCTCCCACACTGGGGTATATACCTACCTCCCACACTGGGGTATACACCTACCTCCCACACTGGGGTATATATCTACCTCCCACACTGGGTAATATACCTACCTCCCACACTGGGGTATATACCTACCTCCCACACTGGGTTATATACCTACCTCCTACACTGGGGTATACACCTACCTCCTACACTGGGTTATATACCTACCTCACACACTGGGGTATACACCTACCTCTCACACTGGGGTATACACCTACCTCCTACACTGGGGTGTATACCTATCTCCCACACTGGGTTATATACCAACCTCCCACATTGGGTTATATACCTACCTCCAACACTGGGTTATACACCTACCTCCCACACTGGGGTATACACCTACCTCCCACACTGGGGAGTACACCTACCTCTCACACTGGGGTATACACCTACCTCCCACACTGGGTTATACACCTACCTCCCACACTGGGTAATATACCTACCTCCCACACTGGGGTATATACCTACCTCCTACACTGGGGTATACACCTACCTCCCACACTGGGGTATACACCTACCTCTCACACTGGGTTATATACCTAACTTCTACACTGGGGTATACACCTACCTCTCACACTGGGTTATATATCTACCTCCCACACTGGGTAATATACCTACCTCCCACACTGGGGTATATACCTACCTCCCACACTGGGGTATACACTTACCTCCAAAATTGGGGTATATATCTACCTCCCACACTGGGTAATATACCTACCTCCCACACTGGGGTATATACCTACCTCCCACACTGGGTTATATACCTACCTCCTACACTGGGGTATACATCTACCTCCTACACTGGGTTATATACCTACCTCCCACACTGGGGTATACACCTACCTCTCACACTGGGGTATACACCTACCTCCTACACTGGGGTGTATACCTATTTCCCACACTGGGTTATATACCTACCTCCCACACTGGGTTATATACCTACCTCCCACACTGGGTTATACACCTACCTCCCACACTGGGGTATACACCTACCTCACACACTGGGGTATACACCTTCCTCCCACACTGGATTATAAACCTACCTCCCACACTGGGTTATATACCTACCTCCCACACTGGGGTATACACCTACCTCCCACACTGGGCTACACACCTACCTCCCACACTGGGTTATATACCTACCTCCCACACTGGGGTATAGTTGTCGTCCACCACATATTTCTTGGTATTTGTTGGATCAAATGGGTGATAATCAGCAGCACAGAATCTAAAGTTATAACAATAACGTCACAATAAAGCACAAATTGACTGAGTGAACCAGGTCTAAAAAAATTACAAATTCCGTATTCTACCCTATAAGTGCTCAGGGCATTTAAAAAATAGAAAAAATGAAAAGGTGCTTAATAAGACAAAATTGTTGCAAACCTATACAGTTTGATAGTTTGGGTCTGATGCCCGGGCAATTGAAATGAGGCCTCAAAAAGGGGAGGGGTGCTTATAGGGACTCTTAATAGATGGAATACAGTAGTGATAATTCATTTAACATTGCTCTTAACAAACAATGACAAAATTCTATGTTTCTTATTCCTTAATATTTTTTTCTGATTATTTTCCTGAAAAGGATTTGATAATTTATTTATGGATGATGTATGAAAATCTAAACATGGATTTGGAACTGATGCTAACACTGCATGTAAACTCTCTAATTCCATCAAACTTCCTTGATTTGATTCCACAAATATGTTTTTTTCTTCGTTAATTACATACCATAATAGAAATTTATATTGTCATGTCTTTTGAGGAAAAAAGACCTACTGTCTATTTCATGTGTATTATCATATTATTATTACATGTACCTCAAGAGAACTTCCCCTTCCACAATGTAAACTCGGAGAGGGTCAATAGAGGTCAAGATTGTATACACGCCGATGTCAAACTTCCTGAAAAGATCAATCATAGAGCAAATCAATATCGGTACTTTACATGTCAACATCTTACAAATGCTGGAGCAGCAGCAACTTTTTTTATTTTGATTATAATCATAATAACACTAGGAATCAAACATTTTTGCATGTTTTTTGTATGTTAAGAACAATGTACCAAATGTTTGAGTCAGATCACCATGATTAAAATGTACATTTGTACAATTCTATCAAAGTCTATTGGCCAAATCTTCAAATACAATTTTGAATAACAGGAAGGTAGTTTCAGCTATATTCAATTAAAATTGCATTCTACCTTCTTTTGCAAAATTCATAGAAATGTCTGATAAATGAAAAAAAATGACCAAGCATTACAGTTCTAACTGATCTCAATTTCCATCATATTTCATGTATTGTTAACCAACAGTATATCTGTGCCATTTTATACCAGGTAATGTACACTTTCACATACACAAATTATATGTAAAGACATAACACAACTTACTTTTTATCAATAAGAAATGGTTTATCAACATATTCTTGAACAAATGAACCATCACTAGCCAAATCCAAATCTGAAATAAAAATGAGAACTCTGTTAAGATAGATAATTTCCCGGTTATAAGAGCATTACATCTAACCTGCATTGAACCAATCTAATATAACTATCTAAAGAAATCTGAAAGCTTTAGGATCACAATTATTATCAATCTCACAAATATCCCACTGGATACTGAATCATCTTCATAAACCATTTTATTTAAACATTTAAAGTATTCCTGTATCTAAGTCATACAATACACAAATCCTATTTTCTGTGAACGAATATTACAATGAAGCAAACAACAACAACAACAACAACAACAACAACAACAACAACAACAACAACAAGACTAAGATAGGCTATACCTGATGTCTAGTCCAACTGACACATCTAACAACAACAACAAGACTAAGATAGGCTATACCTGATGTCTAGTCCAACTGACACATCTAACAACAACAACAAGACTAAGATAGGCTATACCGGATGTCTAGTCCAACTGACACATCTAACAACAACAAGACTAAGATAGGCTATACCTGATGTCTAGTCCAAGTGACACATAACATCTTTTGTCAACAAAATATTTGGAAATTGAAATTTGGAAACAACAACAACAAAAGAACATCAGTAGTAATCCTAAATATATCTTAAGTATAACATCTCTCATATACATGTATAACTTACATAATTATATATTATTGCCTTCTTTTGAGGGCACTTTGGTCTTATAGTGTTGTCGAGGGATGGCATTGCATAGTCCCCGAGCCGGAGGCGAGGGTACTATGCCATCACAAGACAACACTATAAGACCATAGTGTGGTCAAAAGAAGGCAATAATGTTTTTAGTACATAACGAATTGAAAACAAGAGGCCCAGAGGGCCTGTATCGCTCACCTGGTTTGTAATGCAAAGTAATGTTCTGAATACAGGTTCATTGTTTCTTTTCTGAAGGAATTTGAATATTAACATCAAATTTCCCTATTGGGCCCCACCCCTCCTGCCCCCGGGGGGCCTGAGCCAAAATTTATACAAGTTCTGTTCCCCTTCCCCCAAGGATGTTTGTGGCCAAATTTGGTTACAATCTATGTAGAACTCTGGGACAAGTAGCAATTTATAAGATTTACCTCTATTTCCCTTATTGGGCCCCGCCCCTACTGCCCCCTGGGTGTCAGAGCCAAAATTTATACAAGTTCTGTTCCCCTTCCTCCAAGGATGTTTGTGGCCAAATTTGGTCACAATCCATGAAGAACTCTAGGACAAGTAGTGATTTATAGGATTTGGCCAAATTTGGTCACAATCCATGAAGAACTCTAGGACAAGTAGTGATTTATAGGATTTGCCTATATTTCCCCTAATGGGCCCCGCCCCTCCTGCCCCTGGGGGGTCAGAGCCAAAATTTATACAAGTTCTGTTCTCCTTCCCCCAAGGATGTTTGTGGCCAAATTTGGTTACAATCCATACAGAACTCTATGGCTAGTAGTGATTTAAAGGAAATGTTGACGGACGGACGGACGGACGACGGACGCCGTGCCATGACATAAGCTCACCGGCCCTTCGGGCCAAGTGAGCTAAAAATGATAGGACACATAATTATGTACGATCACCAATAACAATTTATTTAAACGAGTGCGGCCACGTCTAATGTTCAGAAATGTCATGGTCAGAGGCGTCTAGATACATTTTTTCTAGACAGAAATCTTTGAAAATACTCACTGCATATTTCGCACTTGCTCAGTTCACTTTGCTATTTTGTTCTTTTGTAAATTCGTCTGCTATTTTGTTCTTTTGTAAATTTGTCAGCATAAAAGTTTCCAAAAACGTCGTCCGCACAAAGCTTGTTTGCCAGTGAACAGCGCAGATAGCCACAGTGACGTCATTTTCATCAATATGACGTTCGTAACAAAAAGCGCACCAAACCATAGTCCCACAGGAAACCGTAGTCCCGTGGGAAACTATAGTCCTGGGACTATTGCTAAATAGTGACTGGGGGCTGAGCCAATGAAAACGTGAGAAAAAGTCACGTTATGTACTAATGTGAGATATCTCATACCTTCAATTGTCTTTATTTTTATCCCCCTGTGACTATTTCGTTTCTGTACCCACAACTTCTCTGGGTGTTGCTTTGTCTGAAAAAGTCAGATATTTGTATAACATTAACACTGCATGGCTAAATACTCAAAATATCACTGGCTCTTTCCTAGAAATATCACCGGTTGACCAGTGAGCAAGTATTACCAATGGCAATAAAGTACCAACTGAACTATTTGTAAGTAGTGTTGGACTAATCTTCAATTTTAATTAATAATATACCCTCCAAGATGATCAGTTATGAAAGTTATTTATCAATAATTTACATTATATGTATGTGAAGTTTGTGTAAAGTAATAATAAACTAAACAATGGATGAATTTTTTCATACCGCTTTTCAATTCAATGGGAAAATGAATGATGTTTCAGTTTTGATGTTTTTAAGTATATTCTCTGTGATATTTTTTGTGATTATTTATAAATTTACTTAATTTGTCTGCTATTTTAACTAACAAATGATATTGTGTTTTACTAACAAGGGGACCATGTGGTAGATAAGCCTTTGGCTTAACATGTAATTCCATCCTCAATAAATAAAGTTTATTGTTATTATTATTATTATTCATGGATTGAGGTATCAGTACTCACATATTTAAGGAATGCTTCTTTCTCTGATGGTATTTTGAAGGCTTTAGGGATGGAGGAGATGGCTGAAGTGGCCAGGCTAACTTTGTTGGTGATGAAGCCAGTGCCTGGGAAATGGTTTACCTGTAATATAAAACCAAAACAGGGTCGTAATAAATCTGTACAGGTAAATAAACAAACGAGTTACACAAATAGATAACAAGTTTGTAATAAATCTGTACAGGTAAATAAAGGAACGAGTTACACAAATAGATAACAAGTTTGTCATAAATCTGTACAGGTAAGTAAAGGAACGAGTTACACAAATAGATAACAACTTTGTAATAAATCTGTACAGGTAAATAAAGGAACGAGATACACAAATAGATAACAAGGTTGTAATAAATCTGTACAGGTAAATAAAGGAACGAGTTACACAAATAGATAGCAAGTTTGTAACAAGAGATCCCAGAGGGATCTTGGCGCCCACCAAAGAATGATATATGTCTGACAAACGAAAGAGGGATCTTTTCTCTGCTTTTCAAACTTTTACTACATATTGCTACATATGAAATTTGAGAAAGATGCTTTGAGAACTATCTGAGATATATAACGGTAACAAATATCAATTATCAAATTCCAAGATGGTGGCCTGTCGGCCATCTTGTTGACCGATTGGTCCTAAAATTCAACATGCACAACTAGACCAGTAGGGGAACCTGCAAAACAAATTGGAGACAGATCCCTTCAGTACTTTTTAAGAAATAGTGGTAACAAGCTTCAACTAACAAAATCCAAAATGGAGGCCTGTCGGCCATCTTGTTCACCGATCGGTCCGAAAATGTGATATGCACAGCTAGACCCCAAGGGGAACCTGCACATGCAATTTGACACAGATCCCTCAGTACTTTCTGAGATAAAGTGGTAACAAACTTCAACTGTCAAAATCCAAGATGGCGGCCTGTCGGCCATCTTGTTCATCGATCTGTCCCAAAATGCAATATGCACAACTAGGGCCCTATGAACCTACATGTGAAATTTGAGAAAGATCCCTTCAAAACTTTCTGAGAAATAGCAGTAACAAACTTTATCTATCAAAATCCAAGATGGCGGCCTGTCGGCCATCTTGTTGACCAATTGGTCCCAAAATGCAATATGCACAACTAGACCCCTATGGGAACCTACATGTGAAATTTGAGAAAGATCCCTTCAGTACTTTCTGAGAAATAGCGGTAACAAGAATTGTTAACGGACGGAAGGACGGATGGAAGGACGGACCACGGACCACGGACGAAAAGCGATTTGAATAGCCAATCATCTGATGATGGTGGGCTAATAAATCTGTACAGGTAAATAAAGGAACGAGTTACACAAATAGATAACAACTTTGTAATAAATCTTTACAGGTAAATAAAGGAACGAGTTACACAAATAGATAACAAGTTTGTAATAAACCTGTACAGGTAAATAAAGGAACGAGTTACACAAATAGATAATAAGTTTGTAATAAATCTGTACAGGTAAATAAAGGAACGAGTTACACAAATAGATACAGTGGAACCTCCCGAAACCGATCATGGTCGGTGCACACAATTTCGGCCGGTTTAGAGTGGGTTCGGTTTGGAGAAGTGAACCGAATACCGATCATTACAATCCAGATTTAATCGATCGGAAGTCGTTTTTTACACTAGTGTACCGCATGTAATGGCTAGTGTTCGTTAAAACCGATCGATATTGATTGTTAATGTGAATGTTATCACAAAAGAGAGAATCATACGTTTAAAAAGGAATGGATTACAACAATCTTGACTTTGTTACCGCTTATAAACGTAGTTTAGTTAGTTAGTTGCGTGAATGTTCTTGGGGATGTTCTCGTCTGCACTAACCTACATACGGCCGATCGCTTCCGGTTACGTCAAGAATCAAATTATATGGTCTAATTACCTGATGATCAGTCGATGCCGGTCATTATATGACATAGTCATTTTCTAAAACTATACATGGCTTCGGCTTCTTCATACCGATAATTTACGTTATCCGACAACTACATACAGTAAAACCCCTATAACTCAAACAGCAGGGGACCAGGTCAAAAGTTCGAGGAATACGGGGTATTCGACTCATCCGAGGTTGGTCACGTTCGACAGTCAAAATGTCCGGTTTCAAACTATGAGAAACAATGCACGGCAATGCCATTTTAATTACCCTATCTTTCAGCTTTTGGATTTCTTTATTTAAATGTTTTATTGATAGCAATATCAAGTTGAAAAAAAAATGTATAACATAAATTTAGCGTTTGAAAAAGCTAACGAGAAAGCCCTAAATCAAATGTCATTCACATCAGAGTAACCGATCGTCATCTAGGTTAATGTACAATCCAAATTGGTCAACAAGGAGTACATTTTCTATCATTTAATTATTACTACTCATTCAAAACATTTACAAAATACATACACACAATAAAGTTATTAACCAGCATATTTACAGACATAAGAAATGATATCTATAGATGTCTATTTAGTAAAAGTGTAACGTTGGGTTACATGTGTTCACGAGTCAAGTTACAAAATACAATTTACGGAAAAAGATACGGAACTCACTGATAAAATGTACTTTGCATATATCGTTTGATATCGTTTACATCTTTCGGCAAATACCATTGTGTTAGCCTGTCGAATGAAACCAACAAAGAAATTTAAAAAAAAAAACTAAACTTTTATAATTAACTAGGCGTCAATACTATTTAAATCTCTGGCGTCAGCAATATCTTCCGCCTCTTTTGTCATTTGACGATGCGTACTTTCTATTAACACGGATCAACAACTTCCGTATTTTCGTATTTACAACGAAGATTATTACGAGAGAAACATCAATAACTTAATGCCTTCTCTGAAATATTTAAACAAAGTTAAACGACTTCGGGTAGGTAGGTAATAATGACACCGTTAATCCCTTAATTACCTAAAGGCTTGACACGCCAACTGTATAAACACAAGATCGTGAGCAATTATCCATGACGGTCGGTGCAGTCAGGTGTGACACAGGTAACAAAATCTCAAGGGCCGAACACCTGTTTGACGAATACATGGGTAAATACTATGTATTTGATGAAACGGGGACATATTTCTGTTCGAGGAATAAGGGGTATTCGACGAATAGCTGTTCGAGCTATCCGGGGTTTTGTTACATAGATTATATAGAGAGACGGACGGGACCGTACGACCAGTTCGACGAAAAGGGGGTATTCGAGGAATCCGGGTTCGAGTAAGAGGGGTTTTACTGTATGTAAATAAAAAATCCGTGTGATTTGAATAGGAAACTTTCACTTTATTACTAGCTCTGCTTGTTTTCCTACAGTAAACAAACCGCGTGCAAGTGGTAGACCTTAGTTAAATATCTAAACAATAGGCATGATTAAATAATTACACCACCATCTCAGGTATAATTACCGTGTACCTATAGCCTTCACATCTGTATACATGCCCCAGGACATTGCATGCCACAACTATGGTACAGGTACGTGTGTATTTCACGGTCGGTTGATTAGACCTCAATGCAATCTATCGGTGTCGCTCAGGTAAGGCCGGTTTTCAGAAGTGTATTTTAGTTACATTCGACTATTCCGATCTCAAAATCGGTCTGGTATTCGGAATTGGGAGGGATCGGTTTTGGGAAGTTTTATATACTATTAGCAAAGAGGAATTCATTCCGTACATGACATCCATGTTCGGTTTCTAGAGGTGATCGGTTTTGGGAAGGTTCGGTTTTGGGAAGTTCCACTGTAACAAGTTTGTAATAAATCTGTACAGGTAAATAAAGGAACGAGTTACTCAAATAGATAACAAGTTTGTAATAAATCTGTACAGGTAAATAAAGGAACGAGTTACACAAATAGATAACAAGGTTGTCATAAATCTGTACAGGTAAATAAAGGAACGAGTTACACAAATAGATAACAAGTTTGTAATAAATCTGTACAGGTAAATAAAGGAACGAGTTACACAAATAGATAACAAGGTTGTAATAAATCTGTACAGGTAAATAAAGGAACAAGTTACACATATAGATAACAAGTTTGTAATAAACCTGTACAGGTGAATAAAGGAACGAGTTACACAAATAGATAACAACTTTGACATAAATCTGTACAGGTAAATAAAGGAACGAGTTACACAAATAGATAACAAGTTTGTAATAAATCTGTACAGGTAAATAAAGGAACGAGTTACACAAATAGATAATAAGGTTGTCATCAACAGCTTTTCAAATAAGGCTGAAGAAATACATAATGGCTGAAACCACAGGGACCTGGCACGAAAATTTTTAACCAATATAGTATACATATACAGTGGACCCTCGATAATCGGGACACCTTCGTTCCCAGCCTAAACCGTCCGGATTACGAGTTTTCCGGACTGCCGAATTCCGTGTTCTTAGTCAATTAAATTGGCACGTACAAGTTACTCCCCTTGACCTTGTAATCGATGATAGGCTTTTATGTAATATACGTGTATCATAATTAATACTTCGTTTGTTATGATTTATAGGTATTTTTATATCATTACGTTAAAAATATTGAATAAACGTATTTCTTCTTCAAAATACGAAACCTAAAGCCATTGTTAATTGTGTACTATGTATGCATATAGCTACGTATCCCACTCTTGATCTATAAAAAAAACTATGATAACAAATAGTTGTGAACAATTTATAAACTAATATAATTGTTATTTTGTATAATGTGTGTTTTTAATGACCATTTCTACAAATCTTTGCTTTCTGACTTACAGACGTTTGTAACAACCACGCGCCCGTTCACGTCTAACTTCGTGTACAATGTCACACACGTGTAAATGGCATATGCCGTAGCCTTTATATCTTATACCACAGACGATGAATTCGAATAGATTCACATACATTTAAAATTCTTATTAATTTTGTGAGTATTATCTCACTTTATTGCATTCGATACTCATAGCGATATATTCTGCATGCGAAACAAGTAAGGTATCTACAGCATACGTACCCGTACCCAAGCTCAAACTGCATGTTTAAAAGTGTGTGGCTAAACATATATTGCGTATCTCAATAACAACACTGAAGTTTGATCTCCTATAGAAAACCAATGAACCGTTACATGAATGCATGTACCCGTCTGAAAGGTGTTCAGGTAAACGCCCGTGGCTATGACCTGGCAGCCGTCGTTATGACAACACACTCAGTGTCAAGTGATTGTGTGTATTGTACACATGACTGTAGCTGGCCTTGGATTTTCTCGGCACGTGGCATCAACAAATTGTCCGGATTATTGTGGGAATTTATTAACGAAAATGACATTCCGTTCCCAAAATGGAGTTCCGGATTCGGAATACGAATTTCCGGACTAGTGAGTATAAATAATGTTACGGAAATCCGTTCCCTGACATTTCTGTTCGGATTGTGAGTTTTCCGGACTACCGGCGTCCGGATTATCGCGGGTCCACTGTATATATTATAGTATCAAGGGTATGAACTCGACGATCGAAAAAAACGGACCTATTTTTTTAAAACCGTGATTATTTTAATAAATTGGTTCTATACAACATTGAAGGATATTTTACATTAAAGAGAAATAATTTATCTTTCCGTTGAGTGCTTCATCAACAAAATTGGCCAAGTATTGACGAAGTTATGGCTTGATGAATCGGGAAATTTATGTCAAATATGCTAGGTAGACATTTCCCTGTCCGGTCGAAATGTCGTCTCGGCTCTAATGGGTACCTCAAAAACCAAGCCAAAATCACAAAATCTACGCTTGTGGTGGTAAACAGTACCCATAACTGTGTTCATCCACAATCTCCTTTGGAGGTGTCATGACCCGTACTTTGTAGAATCTCCATTTAAACATTGTGTAGCTCACTTACTTTAACCGTCACCGCCATGTTCATTTTTCTCTCGGAACGCTCCTCCACTTTACATATCGTGACTACATTATGCAAATTATGTAGTGTTGTGCTTGTGGGTAAACTCGAGAAGCGTTCCGAAAAACAAATGAACATGGCGGTGACGGTTAAAGTAACAGAGCTATACGATGTTTAAATGGAGTATCTACAAAGTACGGGTCATGACAACTCCAAAGGAGATTGTGGATGAATACAGTTATGGGTACTGTTTACCACCACAAGCGTAGATTTTGTGATTTTGGCTTGGTTTTTGAGGTACCCATTAGAGCCGAGACGACATTTCGACCGGACAGGGAAATGTCTACCTAGCATTTTTTTCGTAAATTTCCCAATTCATCAAGCCATAACTTCGTCAATACTTGGCCAATTTTGTTCATCAAGCACTCAATGGAAATATAAATTATTTCTTTTTAAGGTAAGATATCCGTCAATGTTGTATATAATCCATTTATTAAAATAATCACGGTTTTAAAAAAATAGGTCCGTTTTTCTAGACCGCCGAGTTCATACCCTTGATACTATAATATATATATGTATACTGTTAGTTTAATAAAATCGTGCCAGGTCCCTGTGGCTGAAACTGTGTATAGTTACCCTCTGATGTGGCTTAAGGTCTGCTAGTTTCTTTGATAAAGTTTCAAAGGGATATTCATGTGACCAGAGCACGTCCCACTTGGACTCGCTGTCACCAACAGCATACCCAATTCTGTCAAACACAGCAAATACATGCTTCAGGTAGCCAGTTCCAAGCTGTAAAGATAGGGTTTGGTAAAATTACTACAGAGAAAGAAAATTATATGTCCCCAGTCATTTTTTCATAGACCTGTTATATCATCACATACATGTACATGTATCATTTCAAAAATAAAAGGACCATAAAATTGATTGCAATGCTTCTAAGGGTTTTGTAATACTAGCAGCAAAAAAAACAATGGAAAGTGCTAAATTTACAAATTTTTCATAATGAATTTTATTATTTATCCTTGTCAAGCATTTCACTAAATATAGATCAAAATCAGAATTTGTTGATGGATGCAGAATAAAAGAAGTTTATGTCAAAATTGCATAGCCAATAGGACCAACATGATAAGATTTTACATAGATCAACCAGATTTTCTATAGCCATGGGCAATATGCATCGGGCCACCTTTACTTGTGAGCTCTGCTGTATCACTGATAGAGTATAATTATCTCCCCTTTATTGTTCAGGTGTTATCAAGTAAATAAGTAGTCGATAATTGAATGGGAGATTATAACTACCTGTATGCAAAACACAGCTGAAGGTAGGAATAATACAGCAATATTTCAAAGATTATTTATCAAGGATAAAAGTGAAATTGGGACATTTTTTTATAAATTAAATACAAATGTATCAATGTTATTACATGTTTTCCCTCCACCCATACAACAGGTTGTTTAGATCCAAATGTGCCTGTCTTTCCCTCAGTGGCAGGCTGAATGTGAATCAAGTGGTCTTCCTTCATCTTGTGTAGTTCGTAGATGTTAAGGAGGGTTAGGATGATTCCAAACCCTAAAACTACACTTGCAGCTGTAATTAACTTCCCTGGCCTTCGTGATCTCCGGTGATGGGGTGGATTAGGCATTAAATTCTGAGGGAAAAAAAAACGAAAAAGATTTACAGTGTAGGGAAATTCACAAATCTATATGATGTTAACTAAATGATATTATCAGTAATAAGATATGATTTTAACATTTCCATTTCTCTGTTCTACAACAATGTGGCAGAAATAGAGTCAGTATTAAATGTAAAAACAGGTTAAGGTCTGTTTAATTAAGCATTGAACGTCCTAGCACTTCATGATGGATTTGCCTCTGTCCAATTGACATTCATATTGGCTATGAATGCCAACTGAAAGACATTCAATGCTTTTATCTACATTTAGTTACAATTTTATGTTGAAATACCAAGGGATTTTGCATCTATAATAAATAATTCATTTGTTATCGTCAAGGATGGAACAGCCTTTTGAACAGCTATTTTCCGTGAAAACTGGCACAACAATTGTGATGTCACAATGATAATAATGTCATAATAAGCGATTGAAGTTCATAGTCTATATGACTGCCAACTGCGCTTGGTAAGGTTATAAAGAGGGACTGCAGTGAAAATGTTAATATATACATTTGGGACAAAGAAGTAATTCAAACCTTGTGGACAAAAAAATGTTAAATTTTTAAGGCGAACTGCCCCTTTATCAAGACACATAAAATGAGCACAATTACATAATATGATATGAACAGTAATATGGGACAAAAAATGCAAATAGATAAATATTTAGCAGCACAATGGAGCGCAATTAACCCATCAGTAAGTGGCAGTCGAAGGGTGGATCTACTAACATGTAGCCATGATCTTCTTTGTCCGATATTTACCAATTGAAGCAATTCGTATCCCACATATTTACGTTTGGTGCGATTCCGTGTCATCTGGAAAATCCTGTTGATATTACTTTTTTGACCCTCAATATTTACATATGTACACGTGAACATTCCAATAGCTTTCTTATAAATATGGGGATTTAGCTGTTTATCAAATTAAATTTACATTAATCAGATGAAGTTTTCCTTTGATCTAAAAGCTAGCAAAATCACCCAGCGTTGTCCCTGATTGTAATATACTGTAAGTTAACACAAGTAAGATTTCTTATAGTAATACGTACGTTTATTCAGGAGATTCCGGATCCGATTGGGACAATTAAAAGAACGAAGATGGCGAATAAACAAGTGAACTGAACCAGAACGATTTGCATATATTATTCCTCTCACACGCAAGCCCAAGCCAAACCAAAAGCGACCACGAATAGAGTTAACCAACGACAATGTGGCATTGTCACTTAATTGAGACGACCACGTCTTATCTCTCATCCTGAACGTAAACCTCTGGCCCTATCAAAAACCCTAATAGAATTTAGGCAAAGCCGAACCTGAGAGCGCACAGTTAATCTATTTTCTGATTGTGTTTTTTACTGTTAACCAAACAGAAAAACATATTTGTTATGAATGCAGTTAAGAATAGCCAGGGAAAATAAAGGATTTCTAACGGCGAAAGAGTTATCCCCCTACCCATCAGGCGATTTTTTGATGCTGTGAAACAGCATTCTTAGCTACGGTCGGCGAACCTATGCACATCTAAAACAAGAAAACCACTCCGCGATGAAAATTAAATGTTTTTTTGTCATTAACATATTACTTTTGAATGGTATCAGTATTCAAAAATAAAAACATTAATTTGTGATAATATGCACCATAGACGTTGTGTTTTGAAGTGTCCAGTTGACTCGTGATTTTTGTATTCACTACGCCATTGAAGTCGCTGAAAATCAACGAACAAACGCCTTCTTCCAGGCACTCCGGCCAGACATTCGTTGATTTGGATAGTGTATTTTTTTTTCCAATTTACGTAAATCATTCTGGCTGATCCGATTAATGTAATAAAATGTAGGAAAGTATAATTACAAAAGAAGATATTTTTTTGGTTTGTTTGCATGACGAACTATATCTGATGATTATTTGAATACCAATTTAATCCCTTTGTCTTCCATTGGGAGTTGTGTTAAATTTTGTTTTGATCGACAATGATATAGATCTTATATTCGAGCGCAACTTAAAGTGACAAAATGAATTATATTGCCCGTTGTATCTATGGTAGCCTTACGAAACTTGTTAAGCCCGATGCATTGCATAAATTTTCTGATGTTAGCTTCTTATGAATCCAAAAGAAATTTGATGTAAAAGTAACCCAAATAAGTATCTTCATTTGGCCAAAGTATTTGCCCATGATTTATCAAATGTCTGACAAAAGCAAAAATCACCTGATAATATGTTCTTCACCATATGTCGGCCAACCAGTAGTAGGCCTGATGATCATGGTGTCTTGTATGTTTAAAGACGAGCGCTCTGTGAATTAAAAGAAATCTGAGTACATAACCAAATAATCTGCTTTATTGGAATAGTATCTGGCTATATTTATTGTCAAAATAGTCGTTCAAAGCAACCCATGTTATTTTCTAAATAGGAAACCAAAACATATATATGGAGGTTATATTTCTAATGTTATATTTTACGAAATATTCTAATACATGTAAAGAGAAATTAAGATATTTTAACTTATTATCTTTGTCTTTGAGAGACATTGAGAAATTAATTTAATTTAATTTATAAAGAACCTTATGAAAAATGATAATACAGAATTATTTCAAAGTATTTAGAAATATTATTTCAAAAAGACTTGTAAAAAATCAGTAATAAAAGTTAAAACGAAATTATATAACTGAAATAATAGTTAAAAAAATTTGTTGTACTTTTGGTGTTTAATTAACAAAATTTTAAAGTGGATATAACCCATTTTTTCCAAAATGAAAAAAAAAAAAAAAAAAAATTACTCGACATACGACTAAAACCATAATTTATCGACTACACAGCAAAATATCGTCGTATTGTTAAGAATGTCTTATATAAACTCTTGCGTACCGTCGAAAACATGCCAGAGTTACGAGTGATCAGGAAACTAACGTAAGGCCGCGATTAAGGCCCCAGCCCATCTTGGGATTTTAGATAGTTTAACGTATTATGTTGTCGCTATTCTCAGAAAGTAACTGAAAGGGATCTGTTCTCCAAATTTTTGTTATACAATATTAGGTTCCCCAACTTAGTTGTGGCCTTTAAAGTTGCCATGTCTGTGATTTTGGAGACCGATCGGTCACAGGATGGCCGCCAGGCAGCCATCTTGATTTTGATTAGTTAATAGGATTGTTTATCGCTATATCTCAGACAAAAATGTATGAAAGGCAGTAATCTTATCTACTATATGATTTCACTATGATGGATGCCCCTAGGGCTTCTATACGTTTGTCTCACTATTAATTTGCGAATTTTGGATCGATCGTTAACAAATGGCCGCCAGGCGCCATCTTGGATTTTATATTAGATGTTATATCCTATTTCCTAGAAATTATGTAATGGTTACTCTGTGTCTCAAATTTCTTACATATGGTTCCCTATAGCCCTATGTTGGCATATTCGATTTTGGTGGATCACGGTATTCAATCCATCATAATGCCGGCCAAAGAGCTCACCCTTGGATATTTGATAGTTGATTTTAAGTTTGTATCCTGTTCTCCAGAAATCAAGAATAACTGAAAGCATCTGTCTCAAATTTTTATAATATAGTAATATATTGCGAATAAGTTTTGAAAAAGCAAGAAAAAGATCCTCTTTCCCATTGCAGACATAGATCTCATTCTTTGAGGGTGACGCAAAGATCTCACATATCTCGGCATCTCTTGTTTTATAATAAGATGGCTAAACAAAACTCCCTGAATTTTAACTATCATAAATGTAACAAAGACAAAGAATACGTT
>SAYR01044136.1:802571-815314 GCA_004382745.1 Argopecten irradians irradians
TTGTCATTAGTTTTTGCCGTATTTATATATAACTTTAAAAACTTCACGAATAAAACATATAATTCAATTTTTCCTTTTTCCAATAGAAATTCTAATCAGCGCCAGCATGGGATAGCTTGAACATTGACCGATTACAAATTATTGTCAGGAAAAGGCGATACATTGTAAGGTTGAAAACCTAAATACATGTAAAATATTTACTTGCGGTAAAGGTGCTACTATATCATTCGAGTATTTTACCTTCTCATTCTCTAGCCCCAATTTGTTGTCAATAAATTAACTAATTGACTAGTAATTGCCGTATTAATTCCCTGCTACAAGTTTAAAGCAACAAAAGATAGATTTTATACTTTAGGGTGACTATATGCTATCAATCATTCAATAGTGTGCAGTTTTAATATCACCAAATACTTTAAAGTGTTTGCCAAGATGATAACCATATTGAATGAAAATTTTTAATCTGGTTACTACATTGCATGTATTAAAACTGACCTATTTATCACTTAACACATTTGCAACTCAGAATAAAATAATATTAAAGTGGTATTATTTAAATATTTCTTTTCAGACTGCAAAAATGCAAAACACTTCTGTGTGTCCAAGTTTAAAGAGTGTAGATCTCATTCCCTCCATCCCGTCGTCCGTGCCCCCTTACCTTCAAGGAAAAAACTTGAAAAAGAAGCTTCATCGACCATTGACTGAGAGATGTCTTGTGCTCAGCTGTTAGAAGGAGAATGGCTCCGATCAATCCACTTGGTGTGCAAGGAAATAACAGTCAACATATGTCAATCTCTGAAGAGACAGTTATTCCAGAGTTCTCCATATTAGATAGAAAACATCCTAGGCCCTAAATCTCCAAAGTCTGAGAACTGGAAAATCTGTTCAACTCCAAGAACCATAAAAACTGTTTACTATGTAAAAAACCATAGGACACCGAAATCACCTTACTGTTGTTGCCACTTGCTATTTACACAGGCTTTTCATGTTGGTATTTCATTAACAGGATAGCAGATGTTGTAAGTTTCACTTTGAAATGGATACTTTACTCAGGAATAGGTGTATTGTTACCTTTAATCTACAAAAATCCTCTGAGAACCTTTCAAAACTGAGATTGGATACTATGTTGGACAATGTTGAGAAACATTAATGAAAACTATGTCTCAGCTAAATTTGATTCCTACTGCCACTGCAAGATTCTGACTATCATGAATCTCACAGGTCTCTCAAGAGATCTGTTCCATGAGCTGACTTCTTACATACACTCATTACAAATAACAACAACAGGTCATCAAAACATGTGTTGCTGTTTTCCTCACTAAACTCAGAAATGACTCCCAAAACTCTTATAATCCTTCAATATTTGGTCTCTTTCTGAGACTCAGTCAGCGCATAATTCCATCTGCTAAAAGAGATGTAATGGACTACTTTGTTCCAAAGCATTTTAGGATTCAACACATATTCCCATTCAGGAATTTTTGATTAAAACACACAAACACTGTTCAAGGGACCCTTTTCACAAAGGCTTGAAGATGAAGCAGTTCTTTTGTTAGATGGCACAATATATTATACAGAAGAGTGACTATTACTTTCAACGACGCTCCTACATTCTTTCAAAAAACCCGCCCTTAGTGAAACAATATGTTGTTGGCGATTCCAGCATAACTTAGCGTACTTGGACCATATATGGCAGGACTACAGTAATAATGTGCAAAGCATCCAATCAAGCACATGATATGAACAACAATTCAAAGACATGAAAGGTAAATAAAACAATTAACTTTAACAAAACATGTAAATGTTATGCGTCCTATAACATATAAACATTAACAATATAATTATTATATAGTTTACACCAATGAATTGACATCATATGGAGATTTTGATATAGGATGCCAGAGTAAAGTATATATATTATATACAAAATACTATAGTTCCAGTATTCATATTGTTCACAGCCTGATAAATTGCAATAAATATTGTTGATTGTATTAAATAAGGTAATTTATTTACTGACCATACTATGACCCATGTACATGATTATTGAAACTTATAAATATACGGTACATAGAACCTATGATCTAACTTCACATATATACCAGTGAATAACGGAAAGAGCTTGTAATGTTCAGATATAGGCATCAAATTCATGATTTGATTATTTTGTTCGAGTTGTCGTATCTGCATACTTCACCTGATAAAATCAAGAGCATAATGCGTCCAAAAGTTACATACGATCAAGTTTAAACTTTTTAAAGAAGATGCCTAGATCACATTGACAATTTTAGTAATGCATTTTCAGTTGCATCTTATTTTTGACAAATATGTAGGTGTAAAACCTAATTATAAATTGTATAAAACAGGATAAATAGCAATAGAATGTTATTATAGTGATACATAAAATAAATATAAACTCATTTTATTTTTATCTTTATTCAGATGGTTAAAGAGATTGATATCAGGGGTGACAGAGGCTTTATTGTCCATGGAATTCCTCAGGAGAACGGCTAAGGGTGGAAATGCCTTCCTACCTTCAGAAAGTGCTGCAAAGCAACATACCACAAAGAGGCAAACCTGTTACGTTGGTAACGAAGGTGAGTGTGAGATTCTAATGTAGGAAAACATGAGACTCCGGATATAGTTGTCACCAAACCACTCTTGTGCCCCAGGATTGGAGACTTCCATAAGAATCCATCTTGTGCGATGTGTAACAAGTTCCGTCCACCTTCTAGCCAAGTATGCAACCAAGAGTCTGAATATTGGCAATCACAGATGTTTCAAGAGTCACCCTGCCTAATCAGTTTAAGGAACTTGTGGAGAACATTATCTTCTAAGATGGAGAACGCCATACCAAAAAGTAATTCTGCTGACAGATTCCTATCAGATTTCCTCGCATTAGCATGGAATGATCTTAGAACATCACCATGGGTGGTGTACCAAAATAAAAACAATGTAATATCCTATTCAAAGGAACATGTGGATTATGAGGGCATATATGACTGATGATATTGTAAGGATATCCCAAAATCGCTTTCAGGTCAAGAGACATCGCGTACCATTCCAAAACTCTCAACACACTCTATGGATCAAGTACTCTTTAGAGACACATCTACATCATTGTCCAGATCATGGATTATTGACTTGCAAAGTTGGAGCGAGGGTTGTTGGCTGCTGTAGCACATGTTGCAAGTTGTTATGTATATTGGGTATCAAAGCATCAGAGGGAGTTATAGCCACAGGATAAACAGTCCAACTAGTCAGGCTGTGGATTGGATGCAGGGGAGAACATATGAAAGATGAATTTCTGTACTAATTCAGATACATATATCATATTCATACTTTTGCTGTTATATGTAATGTACATTTTCTGTACATGTATAATAATTATATAGTCTATCAGATCATTTCTGTTTTAGTTAAAATCCGTATTTATTGATGTTAAGAATGATACACTTTATTAGTTCTTGATCATGAAAAAACTTATGTATATTTCTTTATTCAACGCTAGTTAAAGGGAAAATGGCTCTGGATTGGCTCTGGATATACATGATATAATTCTCCTTCCTATCCAGATTCCATGTTAAAAAATATAAACATTATTAAGCAAAATGAACAACATCTTACAAAGTTACATTCTAAGTTCAATGAAAATGTTTACATGCATGTATAATATCAAAATACCATGTATGTTGTTGTAAATTGAATTTGAAATGTGCAACAAGTAATTTAAGTCAGCTATGCAAGTATTTCACTATTTGGTTATGGTTACATAATAAGAAAATTAGTTGAATATATTTACAAAATAGCAAAGAACCGAATTACATTTAATACATGTGCTTCATATTTGTATCTAAAAATGTTTCATTAGCGTTGTAGCTTATGGTCAAAGTTTGTTCTATTTTTATCCCCCCAAACCGTTTGCGGGGGATATTGATTTGGCTTGTCCGTGCGTCCGTTGTCCCAGTGCGTCCTGCGTCCGTGCGTCCGAGTATCGTTTCCGGGCTATAACTCCTAAACCGTTCAACTTGCTACACGAAAACTTTCTGTACATGTTGCTAGTCCTCTAGTTTGCCTTTGCTAATGGGAACCTTTCATTTCATACTTTTCTTTACCATAGCGAAACTTATTTCAAAAATACCATATTATTAAAGTTTCCTTTCTATTTCCGTGCTATAACTCGAAAACCGTTCACTTGGCTACCACGAAAACTTTCTGTACATGTGAGCTAGTCTCTTAGTTGTCCTTTTCCTAATGGAACCTCCATTATTCAATACTTATCTGTTACCATGAAATTTATTAATAAATAATACAACTGGGCGCGGCGATAATGGCCAAAGCTTGCGGCTCCTGGCTTAAATACAACGACGTTGTAGCGTTTATTATTCTATCCGGTTACTGTTAATTGTAGGACTTCCCTTGCAATGACAACTAGTGTGTGACCTCTTGAACTATTTATCTTAAAACTCCACTCAAAATTCCCTATCATGAATAAAACTCCTTTGACCAATCATCAATATCATGGAAACTGCCTTCTGCATTGGCTAGAAACACAGATGTATATAATACACAGCTACTATACTAGCGTCAACTCCCTGACTTGTTGTGCTCGCGTTTGACTCCTCTGTCAACTTACCCATAATCTCAATGTTAATATATTCAAATTGGACTTACTTATCTAAGGCTTATAACCTGAGAGTATTAAAGTAACTTATCAGAGTCTGTCTGTGTACCTTAAAATAATGTTTTTAAATGATTGTTAAAAACCAAATCTTAGGTAAAGCAAGATAACCTTATCAGGCTGCCCTCATTTGCTATTGTTGTGTTACCAAAATAAGTGTATGTGGCAACATAAGAAACAAGAGTATAGGATAAAAACTCATTTTAATGAAAGATTTTTGTTTTTCTTTTGTAATTTAAAATCTTTTATTCATTTAGGAACTTTAATTAAGAGAAAATGTCATACAAAACAATGTACTTTTTCTTGCATCAGTTGAATGCTCTTAAAGATAATTATAATCAATCTTTCTAATATGGTTTTCTATTTTTCGTTTCTGTGTGTTTTATCAGTACTTTGAGTACTTTGATATTTAATCTTTCAATATACAAAAGTACTGCTTCATGAAGAAATAACAACTGTAAAACGCAAAGCTTTCTGTAATTTTCAATTCAAAATCTTCATTCTTACCATCACAATGGATCTTTGGACTTTGAATCGAAATATAGTTATACAACTGTTCATAGGCATGTTCTAAGTAGAAACACAAAATATTAGTAAAAAACATGAAAATCAGAAAACATATTACAAAATGGCCTGATGAAAGAAACAGGTATATCATATAATGCATGTCTGTTGCATTCTTTTATAATTGAAATGAAACAAAACTGTTACATAAAGTCTGGTTGCTATAATTGCAAAAAGTGTTATTTTTTTAGAAATAGTGATATATTATTTATGTATTCCATATGTATGTGACTTATTTAACTAATAAGTAGCATTGCAAGTTTTTTGATTCATCCTGTTACTTTTTACTGAATGGCATGACAATGGGAAGGATTAAATTAAGGGATAAGTAGGGGTAGATGACGTAACGTGATTTACAGAAACAGGATGCGAACCTCTGGCACACTGATGAAAGTTGTTAAGTTCGTAAGTCACTGGCGCGGCTGAAAATGCTCGTAGAACTTGCCTGCTGTTTACATCAGAGTCTGTCATCGTTCATTCAATGGCCTAATATTGCATATTAAATGAATTTGATAAATTGACATTTTCCTTTTGTTAAATAGTGAGTGGGTGGTATTCTATCATAATTCACATTTATATTAATTATTGTTTTATCTAATGTCTAATTGCTTTTAAAAAATGTTGTTGCTACAATGTATCATCTCTGGACTTTTGACTGATATATAAAATTCCAGGAATGTGAAGACTGCCTTGTTGTTTTTATTTCAACACTTTCTCAAAAATAACCAAGATTGGAATCATTCTGACATTCTATATATTATAGAATAAACAAAAAAAAACTTTCATTGATTTATTCCTGTTAAAAACTTGTTTGTGTGTGTTTTGAGAGGTTTGTTTGGTGTGTGCTATGGAGAGAAATTCAGTTGCTATGTCATTACTATGGGCTGTAATACATGTAGCACCATGTATGTAAGAAATGACATGCATTGATGATTCCCTATATTATATACAATAAAATATGCACAATTCTTATTAAGTTTCCTCTTAATATACCAATTTGGAAAATCTTAGTGATTCAACCAGGCTATAATAACATGAAAATGGTATACAGGTTGCCAAGCCTGTTGCTAGCAACGGTAATGAAAGAACGTTTGAAACTGTGTGTTTTATAAACCTCATATATTGGTTTAACATTGGGTATAAAAATAAAGGGAATTTGTGTTGGGGCCAAAATCAGCCCTTATTGCACCTACTCCTTTGGTTACAATCCATGCAGAACTCTAGGACAAGTAGCGATTTATAGGATTTACCTCTATTTCCCCTATTAGGCCCCGCCCCTCCTGCCCCCGGGGGGTCAAAGCCAAACTTTATACAAGTTCTGTTCCTCTTCCCCAAGGATGTTTGTGGCCAAATTTGGTTACAATCCATGCAGAACTCTAGGACAAGTAGCGATATATAGGATTTACCTCTATTTCCCCTATTGGGGCCCGCCCCTCCTGCCCTCAGGGGGTCAGAGCCAAACTTTATACAAGTTCTGTTCCCCTACCCCCAAGGATGTTTGTGGCCAAATTTGGTGTACAATCCCATGCAGAACTCTAGGACAAGTAGCGATTTATAGGATTTACCTCTATTTTCCCCTATTGGCCCCGCCCTCCTGCCCCCGGGGGTCAGAACCAAACTTTATACAATTCTGTTCCCTTCCCCAAGGATGTTTGTGGCCAAATTTGGTTACAATCCATGCAGAACTCTAGGACAAGTAGCGATTTATAGGATTTACTCTATTTCCCCTATTGGGCCCCGCCCCTCCTGCCCCCGGGGGGTCAGAGCCAACTTTATAGAAGTTCTGTTCTTCCCCTTTCCCAAAGGATGTTTGTGGCCAAATTTGGTTACAAACCATGCAGAACTCTAGGACAAGTAGCGATTATAGGATTTACCTCTATTTCCCCTATGTGGCCCACCCCTCCTGCCCCCGGGGGGTCAGAGCCAACATTATAGAAGTTCTTTCCCCTTTCCCAAAGGATGTTTGTGGCCAAATTGGTCACAATCCATGCAGAACTCTAGGACAAGTAGCGATTTATAGGATTTACCTCTATTTCCCTATTGGGCCCCGCCCCTCCTGCCCCCGGGGGGTCAGAGCCAAACTTTATACAAGTTCTGTTCCCCTTCCCCCAAGGATGTCTGTGGCCAAATTTGGTTACAATCCATGCAGAACTCTATGACTAGTAGCGATTTAAAGGAAATGTTGACGGACGGACGACGGACGGACGGACGACGGACGACGGACGCCGCGCCATGACATAAGCTCACCGGCCCTTCGGGCCAGGTGAGCTAAAAATTAAAAGCTGTTTCGGAAAGGTAGTGGCCCTTTAATTTACATAGCAGATCTACAATTCAAAATATTTCAGCAGTTTCGGATCACTAACACTATTGGATTAGTAATTAAACAAAAATGTCGACTTTAACAAAAGAATGACAAAATGCAAATTCATCCATCCGGGTGGAAAAATATCACTGTATCCTTGGCAAGTTTACAACAGAGTTAGTTATCTGCAGATCGGTAGCATTGAAAGTATATTTCAAAGCAATCTCAATAAGAAGCAGTAACATATCCTGAGTGAGGGCTTGAGTGTGTTTCTACAAATTTTACCATTTTCGTCCATCTTGTTGAGGTTGTTCTCCTCAATCGTCACGACTGGTCAAAATCTCAAAACGTGACACATTTTAAACGACTGACAACCAAAACCGGATACTGCTTATTTCACACCTCCGAATTGAAGATTTCCACTAAACAGCAGACGCCACAAGTACCCGACAACGGCTTAGTTTACTGTGACAGACATTAGATGCAAGTATAAAGTGATGGTAGGTTATACATTAATTCAATCAATACCCAATATTGAGCTAAATATGTCACGACCTCTTCGTTCATGAATAAATGATAAACAGTACTGTACAGTAGGGATTTTAGTTCTTACAGTGCATGTAGTTTTACAAAAGTCAATCCCATTCCAATCCCTGTCAGATTCCGACGTACCAGTATGATACCAAATACTGTTATAACTCTGTTCGATGCGTATGCAAGTGTTCCATTAGGCATGCTTAATCATCATTTGTTTAAGTCACTACTTGTATGCTTGTTAAAGACTGTCTATAAACTTTGAAATTGAAAATTCGCGCCGTTGTGTTAACATGTGTTTTGTTTGATGACGTCGCTATGGTGCCGACCCCGGGTCGATAGTTTTGCTGTCGTGCTTGTGTAGTACTAACAGGAACAGCACCGTTTTATTGGATTACATGTGAAATAGCTGCTGGATTTTTATTGATGTAATCCTTGAGTTTGGTTATTACTGGATGACAGAATTGGATATCAATAGCTAACTAGAATCTATAATATGATGCCTTGGTAATGACAGGGCTGTCTTCATACAGGTAAGTACAGAATGATAGCTTATAGAGGCTAAACGTGTACTGATCAACAAATAATTGGCAGAGAGTGTCAGTGCTCTACAGTGATATCTTTATATTAACTTAGTGGACACCGTCTTATCTTCTAGGTAAATATCATCGGATATATTACTTTTGCATTTAATTAACTGTCTGACAGTGGGAGAATGGGCAGATTTCTGTAAAACATTTTATATTCCTTTAGTTGCTCTTAAAGTTGAGTTTACAGGGAATAGCATTCAAAAAGTACAGTCTCATAATTTTACTATCAACTTCCTGTATTTTATTTGTGAATTTACAATTTATTAATATTTTTCATTTTGTTCATCCCATTTTAAAGAAATTGATTATTACTAGGTCTTTAATCTGATGTCTTTTAGGCTATATAGTTTTCTGTCATATCATTCTTTCAAAATGTACTAATACAGATGTACATACAATAATGTATGGCGGGGTAAAATAATTTGGCACATTTTTAGATTTTTTTTTTTCTCTTTATTTTAACATAGGCCAGTTATCAAGTGAATGAGTAAAAGGTGTACTCTTATATACATTTGTATATGAGATTGAGATTGCAGATTTGATTGCAAATTGAGATGAATGAGTAAAAGGTGTACTTGTATATTATAATATAAGATTGAGTTTGCAGATTTGTTTTAGTTTTGTTTTTTAGTATTTTAATTTCATTACAAGGATATTCAACATTAATTTATTATATATATAAATATATATTTTTTTGCTGGTACAATTTATCATCGCTGCTATATATCTATATATTTTGCATCTTAAGAGCTTGAGAATGTGGGATCACTTCTGTCTACAAAAATAAAATAAAAATCATTTGACTAAAGTATGTATATTTACGTAGAAACGGGTTATAGGGCTTTTGGTAGTTTGGACGACATAACATATCATTGTGTTGTTGACAGATTAATTGGGCAACATTTGATAGATTTTTCCGATTTTTCACAGATTATGTTTCCAGTAGGAGATTTATGCTGGAGTACCATTTTTTGATCAAAACGTAAAAAAATACTACAGCCTAACCATGCCAGGATTTCACGCCTGTAACAAACTGCTCCAGAAGTATGAAGAGGAAAAAGCCTACCGTATACATAAAAGAAAGGTAATATTTTACTTGAACGCTTAACCATCAATGAACAACAAGTTTCTTCATTAATATAATTAATGTCAAAGTTAGTATTAAATCCTATATGAATAAAGAACTTAGATTTCTGTAGTTATATATCTAATTAACTAAATGACCAACTTTTTCTTGTCAGTCGGTCGTTTAATTATATGTTTATGACTTTATGTCAAGAAAACCTGTTGTCCCACTACCTGAATGTTAAACAGGAACTACCACTTTATAGACTATGGTGTCATTAGCAGGTTTTACATTTTACAATGTACCTTCCACTTCTTTGATATGTCTTATAAAGATGGCACATATCAGATATGTTTTAACTATTGTGATCGATGTACAAATGCAAAACATATATGAATAGAAAGATTAACACCTTTATCAGAAGGCTGCCTCAAGATATCTGGATCAACATTTTACTGGTAGACTGGCGTGTTAGCTAGTGTAGATGTTTACAACCAACACTTAACTACTGTTGAATATACTTGATATTGGCAATACACCTGTCTGTATAACTGTGGCTTAGGCTGAGGTGCATATATCTACATTTGACAGATTACTACAAGGGTATTGTAATCTGCCAAATGTCTCTCAAAGGATGATTACTAGTATAAAAACAAGAGTTCAAAAACAACATCTTGCTTTTTTTAATAGGATGTTTATGAAATTGAAGTTGGTTGCTATTTGCTTGATTCAATTATACAGGAAAAAAATAAAATATTTATGATTACAAGGATTGAATTGAAACATGTATCAGTAGAAAGGTATCATTAAATATATATCTAGTGAAAATGAAATCGATGATTCATTTAGAATTGGAATTAAATCATTTGTTGCTATCCATAAGGACAATCATATGATATAGGAAATCAATAACAACCAAATAAAATATACGGTTTGATTGAAATATCTTGCCACTCGATCTAATTAAATATGTATATTCCATGAAGTGATAATTAAGTTACTCTAGTTTGATATTAATATTGTAAGAGATATGTAACACAAAACACTTATCAGTGATATACTGATATATTTATATATATATAGCAGCAACGACTGAAATATAGCAAATAACTATACTGTTACAAGTTTTAGATTAAAACTGAGGAAGATGTTATGATCAGTGTATAAGATATTGTTTGCTTGTCTTAGTAAGAGTATAAATACCTGGTTTCAAGTATATAATAGCTTACTACTACCTACAAATCATATATAGTGGACTTACTTGTACAATGGAGAATGTTGCTGTGCTGTGTAACTATGGCGACTGATTGGTGTGTACCTGACAGTCCTAGTGTCTGTTAGTCCTGATGCTGCTAAGAACTGAAGGCGTATAGATCTAGTATTGATGTTATATGTAATGTAAAATAATTACTCTATAATTGCATTCAAAGTCTTATACATGTATGTCCATTACTGTAATTTTTTGCATACATATTTTGTACTAGGATATACAATTTTTTTACACCAGAAGATATCTAATGCAGGCTACATATTATAATCTACTGATTTCAGTTATCTGTGGAAATCCAATAGCTTACCAAATTTGAAAAATATGCCAACTATATGCTGCAAGTTATTTCAAATCTTTACAAATCAATAGATGGATATATCCAAGGTACATTCTGTTTTGCAATGTTCATTTAATTATCTAAAATGAGCTGATTTTCTTGCATTTGAAGCCTTTTTTCAAACAAATAATATTTTACATGTCACTGAATATACCTGTTTTCTTTTTTAAATGAAACAGTCAGACAACTATATGATAATTACCTGTATGCCATTATTGTGCACGCTACACTTGCACTTTTAAGGTTTATATCAATACAGAAAACCTGCAGTCAATCTGCAAGTCAATGCATGATATCTGGAATTTATAGTAGAAAATACCTGGTCCCGCTTGTCGCAGGCTATACAATAGTGTGGGTAATACTTGTGTTGTTCCAATTAATCAATTTATTCAACGTCTAGTCGTTTCGGCCGAAAAATCGATAAATCAATCTTTGTTTATCATGATCGATCACAATTTGACTAACTAACATTTACATACAAAAATCCCGGTAAATTTATGACATCTAGCAAGATGTTCGATCTTGATGAAAGCTAGATATTGAAACAACAGCACCGATTGGCTGAACAGCTCAATACAACGACCAATCAGAATGGTCTTTTGAATTTGTATGCTGCATGGATACAAAATGTCGGAGTTGTGAGTGACGACGGATGTTTCTCGCCGAGGAAGCTAGCGTAACATTGGCCAATCTGCCATTTTATTGTAGAAAAAATTTAAATGAAATGTAGCACTTAGACAATAATACCTCTTCATTTTCCAATGTAAATGTATGAAAGACGATCCCTGCATGATGTCCAACATCATGACATATGAATTTTCCCAGAAATAAAAGTGAAAGTAGGTTTTTGTTGAAAAATTAACAAAATGAAATCTATATTATCTCATTTATTTACTAGTTAAAACAAAACTTCAGTTCATGATCGATCATTAGTCGATCATCAGTCATTTGCTTGGAAGTGATGATCTATCATGAAAATACAATCGATTCCCAACACTAGGTAATCCACACCTGATATTATGATATCATCAGTAAGAGAAACTAATCTGCATTAAATCTAATTGGTGGATTTGAGTTTAAACAACATTTTATGACATATAAATATAAACTGATATAAACTGGAGCGACAGGCAATAGGACGGAAGTTATTACAAACACGAGTATTGTGGTCATGTATTCTACTGTTTCGCAGAGGAAGTATATCATGAAGGAATTGAGGGACCAGTCCATGGACCATTTTGTGAAACTGGATTATTTTATGTTGTTCGCGTCTTCGCTGGAGGGGAAGCCAGCCAGTTTCGGTATAAAGTTTTACTCTACTTGTCAGCTTAGTGGCACCAGTAACAATACGTGCTGCTTCCAACTGTATGTCTTCCAAAAGGTCGGATTGAGCCTTTGTAAGACA
>SAYR01044136.1:815339-857768 GCA_004382745.1 Argopecten irradians irradians
GATATTTATTTAGGTGACTTTTATTATTAAATAGTGATATGCTGCTTTCAATCCCATTTACTCGATAGAAATACACCTAGGTGCTTATGTTTTTACTTCAAGTAATATAGTGTTATTCCATAGTCAAGGGGGAATGAATTGGATGCGAATTTTTCTACTTATTAGTAAAGTTTCAGTTTTACCGGATTGAAGTTACCAAACACTTCTGTGACCACTCGGGATCTTATTTACATCAGTGCTTCAAGAATTCTCGCTTTATCCTGGGAGAATCAATAATAACATACCAAAAGTATCATCAGAAAAAGCATTGATAATAGAGTGATATTTTTACAATTTCATAATGAAGATTAAGAATAAAAGTGGGCAAAGTTTAAGAACTTGTGAACACCTGCCTTATTCTGACAAGAGATTTTTACCATTAAATTAAACAACTCTTTGCTTGCGGTTACGAAGAACCTTCAAAACCATAAAAGCAGAGAACCCCGGATTCCAAAACTAGATAGTTTACAGAGAAGACCCTTGTTGCAAACACGATCAAAGGCCTTGCTATGTCGCAAAAGACCAATCGTATTTCTTTACCTGTGATCTAAAAAGAGAGTATATTCATAAATGATTGAAAGAAGCTGGTAGGAGGTTAGTCGCCTGTTTAAACCCTGACTTGAATAGCGTGACAGAAGGGAAGTGGGTTAATAAAGAAATTATATACGTGTTTGTAAAACACAACCCTTTCCATCAATTTACCTACAATGGACTAACAAAAAATTGGTCTAGGAATTGAGTCAAAATAGACTTGCTATCTTTTTTTATGTACTGAGTAACATTCGCAGCTTCCAGTCACAAGGAAAATACACTTGAATTAAAGATTTATTAAAAATAGAGACTTAATGGGATACATTAAAAATCTACTGCTTCTTAAGAAGCGAGGATCACAAGGTTCTGGACCATAGCTTTGGAACAAGTCAAAGAGATAGTATAGCGTCTTTAACGTCAGCGCTTGTTAGTATTTATTAGTGGACAAAATAGCGTTAGTTTCGTATTAATAGTTGGGAGGTTAGCCATTAGTTTCATCAATCTGTGATGGGAACAGAAAAATCATTAAACAAATTAGCTTCAGAAATCATCTGTGACTACATGTCATTAATAGTCAGTGGAGGTATACGAATTTGCTCCAGAGTTGTAATAAAAAGAAATTAACAGTTTCTCCACCAATCTTTTGCCCTAAGATTCTGAGGGTCTTTTTTATTTTTCCACATAAGTTATTCAATATATGAATTTAGCCTTCTTATAGTATTACACATTATTCGAATTCTGCGGAATGCTAACCAATGAGTGTTGTTCATGGTACGTTAGCTCTCTTATAAGTGCGTTCCGTTTGGCGAATAATCTACGTATATATTAGACATCCAGGGAGTCGTCAGATTGACTGTTACGTCTTTATTAGCGAATACAAGATTTAGCATGGCTAGTAAAAGTACCTATGAAATGTTTCTACCGAGAAATTAATTCATCGACATCAATAAAATTCCCAATAACTGCACTCAGTTTCTCCCTAAAATGGATAGTTACCATGGTCAAAAAAAAGCTCATATGTTACGTTTAAATGTGTTGCTGCTCTGGGCTTAACAATATTAAAGAAACAATACGTGGGCAAAATGGATTCTTAACGGTCTGGTCGAGAAAAACTTTCGCCAACAGTACATTTACTATTATATAGCGTCATTAGACAAACTATATCAATAGAGATGTAGAAGCCTCGTAACTTTAGAAATGTTGGGTCTTCTACTAGTTGTGATTAAAATTAAATAAAAAAAGTATAGTCATGCAAGTTAAGATGATGTAGACGACGCTAACAAATAAGCATTGAGGTCGCCTGTTATTACAATTTTAGATATACCAGTATTAAACGCATTTCAATAGGACTGTGAGTATGGACCAAATGATTACAGGGGAGTTAGGAGGTCTGTATAGAATGTACCATATAGTCTATTCTCTCCATCCAAAAACAAGTTCAGCCAACACTTTCAACAGTAGGAGCTCCAGATCACGCCTACTTTAGCAAATATTTCTTGTCACCATAGACAGATACTTCCACCAGCCCACTCGATCGGCCTACAGTGTGAAAGGTCTGAGTTAACCGTGTAAAATTTAATTTGGAAGAGATGTCATCTCAACTTAACCACAGTTTCGGTAAATCATAAATAGAAAAAGTACTTGGAGCTCAGTATAAGGACATCGAGCCTTATGTTTGATACTTTGTGAACGTTCAGATGAACAAAGGAATACCTGTCGGTGCCACGAACTGGGCTACTTGGATAGAGACAGAACAGAAGCTCAATGAACTAGTAGATAAGGACCTGGATTGAATTCAATATCACCGATATTCTCAATGATAAATGCATTAGTATATCGAGATAAAGATGACAGTATCTGTTATGAAATAAGCAAACCAGAAGAGGGGAAATCTTCGACTACATTTATAGAAGATGCAACACTATATACAAGTGTAAAAGATGAAGGGATAAACTAGAAATGAGTAATAGTTTGATAAACAGATGTCGCGAAACGTTCACAGAGAGAGAGTAAATTTGCCCGGTCGTACACAGTGTTGAAGACAACCAATCCTGCACGGTAAGAGAGATACATTTAAGATCGGCCATTATGTAACCCCGGGCGTTAAAGAGAAGAAAAATGAAGTGCCAGAATAGTGTCTTGTATGTAAAAAATGAAGTCAGATACATTTGAGCAACAAGGGGTGGGTTGTAAGGGAGAGAAACTATAAAAAACATTCAGTAATGCTAAAGGAAGGGGGGAAGGGGGAGATAGAAAAAATGTAAAAGATTGGAAGAAAGGGGTGGGGAAAGATGAATTCCTAGCAGAGGAGGAAAAGAGAAAACAAGAATAGAAAACATTTGGAGTTTAAAAGAATGAAAGAGGATCCGGAGACAGAAAGTGCACGATACATACATTAGTATGGAGGAGCGGAACCTCAGGCTTATCAGTAAGTATAATGCTTGTAACTAGAATAGAAATAAGAGGGTAAAATAAACTTTTTTGGAGTGGTAGGGCAACAGAGAATATATATATTATGTAATATATAGATCATACACATAATCATCATACATACAAGAAACATACATACATACATCACATACATACATACGATACATACATAACAACAATACATACATACATAATACATACAGTACATCTACATACATACGATGACGTAGATATTAATGTACAACTACATATTCAATGACCTTATGAAAACAAAAATCACTGGATAAAGGCGGATTTTATAAAATGATTTCTTGACATAGATATAAAGTGCAACATACATACACATGACGTACATATAACGACAACATACGTACTTTAATCACTTAATTGTTGAATGACGTAGATTAACGCGCGACTTACACATTCTGACTTAGATATAACTTACAACATACATATCACTTGTGACTTAAGATATAACGTACAACATACTACTGTAATATCACTTTGAATTGTTGAAAGTGACGTATATATAACGCACGACTTTACAGCATTCTTACGAAATATATCGTACAACTTACATACATCATTTGACGCAGATAAACGACACAAACCTACATCATGACGCATAAGTCACATACATTACTGGATTAACTACGGATTTACGATAAAGTACAACATACATACATTAACGTAGGATATAACGCCGCGACTTACGTGCATTTCTTGACGTAGATATAACGTACAAGCATACATACATTTAACGTAGGTATAACGCACGGCTACGTGCATTTCTTGACGTAGATATAATGTACAACATACATATATATCTTTTGACGTAAATATAACGTTCAACATAGGTTATATCACATGTGATGTAGATATAACGTACAACATACAGTATATTACTTATGACGTAGATATAACGTACACATACATATATCTTGTGACGTAAATATAACATACAACATACGTATATCACATGTGACGTAGATATAACGTACAACATACGTATATCACTTATGACGTAGATATAACGTACACATACATATATATCTTGTGACGTAAATATAACGTACAACATACGTATATCACATGTGACGTAGATATAACGTACAACATACGTATATCACTTATGACGTAGATATAACGCACAACATACATCTCTTGTGACGTAAATATAACGTGCAACATACATATCTCTGGTGACGTAAATATAATGTACAACATACGTATATCACATGTGACGTAGATATATGTAAAACATACATCAATCGACATGGTTAATTGTGTGCATAAATATGTAACATGCCTACACCATTTAATATATATATGTATTACTTAATACAACCACTGCTCAACATACATGGTTTGGCATGACATATAATCGTAGTGTATTTGTAGCATACAGTAGATAAAGCATATCACATTGTTATTTTCCATAATTGTGAAAGGCAATTTTTTTATGACATTTTAAATTTACAATATACATTTCACATTGTCTTGTTTGATTTCTCATTGTCAAAACAATTGTAGTACAACAGCTAGGGTAAACTTGAAGATAGGAACCGATTGATACACATGTATTCTCGCACCTCGAACAGGGAAATTTCACGTAATACCCTGTGCTAGATTTTTCTATCTCGTCCGATCTGTCTGGTACCTTTACACGTTTTTTGGCGGAATTTTATTCCATTCATGTAACAGTCCGTGCATATGATGTCATACTCTCGAATCGGTGACGTCACACGCTTCAGAAAACCAATATTATCAGAAATATGTGCATTCAGTCATTTACCATGCATTGTTTGGTTGTTCCGTTGTTGTTTTTAATTATAAAAACAGTGTTTGCCGATTGTTCATCGTTTTTCTTTCATATAACCGAACTATACTTTACGCGGAATGGCTGAATTCGAAGCACAGATGAAATGGTTAATCGGCTTTGAACTAGGAGGCTCAAGACGGGATAATTTTATGCTCTGAACGCGTATTAATTGGTTTTTGTTATATCGTAAGAGGCACAAGAAAAAAAATCTATTACCTGTAATTGATCGAGATCGGGTGTCTCAGTCTCAGGCTAAGACTTTGTAACACCCCAACCTCTGCTAATGCCTTGGTTGGGATTATGTTACAAAATCTTAGCCCTCGACTGAGACAACCCCATCTCGATCACTTACAGGTAACAAATTTTATTAATACATATTCTTTTCTGTGTAATTTACTCAACAACTATAGTTGTTGAGTAAATTACACAAAAAAGAAAGATAAATTACTGATGGATAAATGATAATTCTTTGTTGGTAATGTTAAGAGAGCAACAGCGTTTTTGAGGGAGTAATTAGCAATATTAAACTTTTTGGGTTTTTTTACCTTACAAGTACATGTACCAGTATATATAAATCTCCCACCGTGTACTGTTTTAGATCCATAAGGATATACTAGCCTTACATACATTGCATTGGTTTATAATTCTATAATTGGGTTTTTAAATTAAATTGTATTTCATTATTCTTCAATAAAGCCGCTATGGTCTATGGTGTACTATGCCATAGCTATATAATTGAACAGAATAATCTTGATAGTACAAAGCTTGTTTTTGCTGTTCTTTCACTGTTTCATTTGACACAGATTGAACCTATATGGAAGATAAAAAGTGGGATTTAAATATTTTGCTCTGTTGGGATTGTGTATTTGTATATGAATGGATAGCTGTGTAATTACGATCCGACATTTCTCACAGCTATAGCTAGTGGACTATCAATACGGCCATGCTTGATTAGTCACAGACGACCTGGTGTATCAGTCTAGAATATATCTTTAATCTACAGAACTGGGTGATACATACATTTTCTTACACATAAGTTGTTGTACTTTTAAGGAATCTGCCAGACTTTATAACAATGAACACTTCAAGCCCATGTCTTAGGTACAATGTTTCTTATGTAAGTTTTCACCTTACTAATCATAGTAGTTCCAGTATTACTTACCAATTATAATTGGTATTGTAATTATAGTTCTCATGGAATGAGAGCTATACCTAACACTCTACCAGTCTTGGTGTAAGACTCTTCAATACCACGCATGTTGTGTGTAGTTATAATTATCAATAAACATGTCACATCTTAAATGACTATGGTTGATCTTGATGGACAAAACCAATTTATACCAAACCATTTGTGGTGCCAATGGTCCAAACATAAGCTATAGACCCAAAGAGAATCTGTATGTTATCAGTAATCTACTGAACTAGACTAGAGGATTGCAGTCACTATCTCTATAGTGATAGGCCTCTGGATTGTAAGTTAAGTACTTTGTGGGTAAAGTCAAGTTCAAAACTTTCATGAGGCAGATGCCAGGTACTGACCTCTACTGTTTTTCCCTGGGTGCTCCGACTTTCCTCCACCTTCGAAACCTGGTATATCCTGAAATGAATAATAGTTCTTTTAATATGTCAAAGTTCTGGTTCTGAATTTTACCTTTTGATGAATGATCACAGTCCTAAAAGACACCCTCAGGTGTATTAGTTTTAAGATTTTATTCAATGGTAAGCCTTATTTCTATGATGTAGCAGTCCACTAATGAACTATCAATGGTTAATTGATTTACCTGAATGTGTAATTAGAAGGTGTGTATCTGTCTGAGCATGTTAGTAGTCTATATAAACCTGATCTAGCTGTAGATATAGCTCCAACTTCTTTATTACTTTGAGCTTTGCAGCTCACCACATAGGTACCACTACTGTTATAAATCATTGATATAGTCAGGTCTAGGTAAGGTGTATATAAAAAGGTTGGATTTTACAAGTTATAATTACTTTTCTTTTGGATTAAAAGAAACTTTCTGTATTTGCTATTCATTAATTCTTAAGTGAAATTTACAGATTTGTTGATATTTACTGCAAACAGATTATATTTCAGTTTGTCAGGTGAAGCTGTAAATTGAAAAGATATGGCCAATCTTAATTTATGAAATGGAATGCATGGAAGCAAACCATTTCATTAACTTACAAAAGATACACCCATTGCATCAAGTACATGATAATGTATGGCTTGCTTGTACCATCTGACCTTCTATTAAATTTAAATGTGATGCTTTATTTACTACAAGATAGTGGTTCTGCAATGACTGATATCACATATATATAAAGACATTCATGTGTTGAACTTGAAGATTCCAGTAAATCTTGTAAGATATTCCATTGAAGTATCACACATTTTGTGGTAGGAAACATTCATGTCTAGCTGTAGATGCATTATAATATGGCATCTACTAAGCATTAGAGGTTAGCCTCCATAATTTGTCTATTTGCTATAAACCAAGGTAATGTTTCATAAAATTTTAACTCACTAAATTTTGTAACTTTTGTGGAAGAGATTTACAAAATTTCTTAAATTAGGATCATTTGGAAGTTACACAAAAAAACGTTTTCCAACTTTAGGTCTTCCTGTAAAATGACTTGCCAGCAAAATTGAAAATGAAAGCTATTGCGCAATATCTTGTGCTTATCAAAAGCTATTTTAGGTGAGCAGATATTTACTTAGAGTATTTGTGCACATAAATGTGCATTATTATTAAAGATTGGATTTTGACTTGCACAAAGCAGTAAAATGGAAAGTTTTTGCTTACCATAACTTACTAATGTTCATATTAATTACAAAGTATCAGTGATCTTTCTTAGTTTAATAGTGTCTGTATTCAACTTTTACTTATTTTTGGAAGGTTTTTAAGATATACTTTAACATTTTATTTACAGCTTGCTGAATCAAGGACAAGACTAGATACAAAATCACCAAAGAAATATCCCCATGTCATTGTAAGGCTTAAGAGAATACAGGTAAGGACAGTTGTATTACAAATATTGATTATAATGATAGTATAATAAATTACAAATAAGACAATAAACCAGAGTGTTTTTGTAGACTCTAATTTATTATGTTTGAAAGATATACTTCCACAAGTTAAAATCCAAGTAAGGTTTGTGCCCAGAAAACAGTGTTAAATAAGAACTATAGATTTGTTAATGAATGACATACACATTTGTCAAATTGTACGTCCTTTATTGTTTGTGGATAGAGAGTCATCAACCCCTGTAGTGACTGTATATAATCAGTTGGCATTAGCCATGGCTTCTGACAATGGACTGCAAACATGATATGGACCCATTACAAGTTTGATCTCTTGTTTGAGCATTGACAAACTCTGTATCAATGTAGAATGGTCAGAGAGCATTCGTTTGTCCTTTTTTTTTTCATTGTGATATATATAAATGAGAAGGACACAACTAGAGTCAGTTACATTTTACATTTAAAGTGATAATGTGTTTATTGTAGAACAATTGGACTAATGTTCTGATTGTGGTGAGTCTTTGATCCATAGAGGAGAGATGGGTTGTTTATGAGGCATAAACAAAATACTGATACATGGTACAGATACTTCGGTCACTTTAAAGAAGGTTTTTTTCGGTTTATATCTCTGTGCATGTTGTTTCAGTAGAACCACTGAATTTTGACCTTTTCATGGTGCTTAGATTGATGAATGCTGATATATTATTAAATACTACATGGAGTTTAATTTTGGTCAGAACTGTTCGTTTTTGCGAGAAGTGGGTTACAGATTAAGACAGTAATGAACTGTGAACAGATTTGTTAAAAATTATATTTTGGTGTGCAGAACAGATTTTACATTAATGTGATTCTATCACAAAACTTTCTCTCTGCAGTTTATCAAATTCCCTACCGAAAATAGAAAGGCACTCCTAAATCCAAATAGACATATTTAATCAAGTCTATCTGTAAAATGTAATAGAAGCGATTTTGACTGTGTTCTTGAGTAAACATAATTGTTAAACTCTTATCAGGACACATCCAGAAATCGAATATTAGTTGGTAGCAATGCTTTGGTAGCTCTTATTTCTAAGGGACTCAAAAGTAGTTACTGGTATGTGTTAGATAAAGACTGTGATCTACCCTATTCGCTGTTATTAACACCCTGGGCACTTAAATAGTTGTAACAAATGGTGCACTTATTAATGAACCAAAATGTAAGGTGTGGATGAAAAAAGGTTGCCATATTTTAAATACTCATGATATACGTACATTCCTTTTATCCTTTGAGATGCATTATTATGTTGCGTTTCACATGTAAAAGACTCGCAAGTTCATGTAATATAGGATACAATGCTGATGTTAGAGGCATCATATGTTGTTAAACATTGATCCATGAGATGGGGGGATTTATACAACTTCAACACTTCTCCAGAAAAGGGGCGGTAGGAACACTAATTATGGCAAATACAGTATGTATAATTCAGTCAACCACATTACAGAACCAGCTTCATTTCAGTTGTTCTTATTTTGTATAAACATGGCAATTTTATGAATCTTTACCATTTGCCAACCAAAAAATGTTTTGTTGTCATATTGTTTAGTCTGAGGATATGTCTGATTAAAAAAACAGGGATTCCATTGAGATGATAAAATATTGAGTATTTTTTACTCCACATGACATACACTATACTTTTATTTTATGTTCAAACACTAACACAATGGCACACCATCAAACTACATATGTCTCGTTAAATATATATGATTATTACCAAGGAAATGCGGAGCGAAGCATTGTGTGGGATGAGAGGAAAGTGTACCAATTGTTTAAAGTCTATAGCCAGTGTGTTCATGTGTCTTACTTATGACTCCCTAGGTTTATTTCCTTATGGCTGACACATGAAATGTCAGTTTCACCTTTTGATAAATTGATGAATTTCTTACAGAAATCAATATGTCAATAGTTTTTATTAGGTCACCTGAGATGAAGTCTCAAGTGACCTAGTCTAATCGCCTTTTGTCCGCCGTCGTGTGTCCGTAAACAATTTACATTTTCGACTTCTTCTCCAAAACAGCTGAAGCAAATTCAACGAAATTTTGCACAAACCTTCTAAGGCATAAGGCCAATCAAAATTGTGACTTATATGTTCCCCACCCCCAGGGGGCTGTGGGATGGGCCAAAAGGGATAAAACTAACTAAGATTTCAAAAATCTTCTTCTCCACTCACAGATGTGGTAGAATCAAATACTCTTCATAGATAGAAAGATCTAAAGACCCTTTAAAAATTGTGAAATATATGACCCTGGGGTCTCTCGTTTCCCCCTGGGGAGGGGTTAAGTTTACTATAGTTTATATAGGGAAAACACATTTTTGAACATTATTTGATCATTTGTAATAGGAAATGAGTCATACTTGATTAGAATAATTAGCCTGAGATATAGCATTTTAACATCCATATCAGTCCTCCCTGACCCCCTGGGGGACCAGAGGGGCAGATGCCAAACAGGATCAAAATGACTTAAAATTTCAAAACATCTTCTGAGGTCTTGGGTTTGATGGAAGCAAATCCTCTTCATAGATTAAAAAGTCAAATCTATAAGATCACTGACCGACTTCAAGGGCCAGTATGTAGTGTTTATAAGTCTTGGTTTCATTCTATATCTGAACTCAGGTGAAGGTTTCGGCCCATGGGCCTCTTGTTCAAATAAAGCAACTTGCCATTTTTTTTCAAATGACTATGTTATTCAAAGTAAAGTAAGCTGAATTAAAGCCTCTGTTTATGTTCCTGATAATGATTTTAAGTCAAACTAATTATATGATCTTTGGTCTTTCAAACTAAATAAAGTAAAATATTTATAAAGGCATATTATATAGGTTAAGACTTCAACAAACCTTACAAAGCTTTCCCAGTAATACATAATCAAAATAGTATTAAGTTTTATTATACTTTACTATAGTTGGTGATCGTGGATTAGACTTAGCATACTTTACGTATATAATACTATTGAATATATCCATACACGACTATAAGGGTTTATATATATATAGCGAGGATTGTTGAGCCCTGACATAGTGTTGATGTATTGGCTCTAATTCAGTGCTGGTTACGAAAACACAAATAGTACACACAAACCATACTTCCTGTCTCTCTAATATCTATCTAATGTGGGGTAGATTTCACTTCCTGTGTGTCTAATGTGGGGTAGATTTCACTTCCTGTGTGTCTTATGTGGGGTAGATTTCACTTCCTGTGTGTCTAATGTGGGATAAATTTCACTTCCTGTCTAGTGTTTCTAGTGAATTGTGGGGTAGATTTCACTTCCTGTGTGTCTAATGTGGGGTAGATTTCACTTCCTGTCTATCTAATGTGGGGTAGATTTCACTTCCTGTCTAGTGTTTCTAGTGAATTGTGGGGTAGATTTCACTTCCTGTCTATCTAATGTGGGGTAAATTTCACTTCCTGTCTAGTGTTTCTAGTGAATTGTGGGGTAGATTTCACTTCTGCTGTATTTACTGTAGACATTGAATTAAAGATATTTCTATTTTATGGGACAAAAAGCTAACATTGTCAATAACACTGTTCAGCCTTTTTAAAATTCACTTTTTAGCAAATATTGATTTGGTCCCATAACAGCAGAATATGTTTAAAAAATTAACATGTTGCTAATGTTTACACTAGGTTCTATATACATGTATTATAGATACCAAGGCAATGAGTCAACCAAGTCTTACTCCCAATTGACGGACAAGAACCTGTAGACTGTATAATAAATGATATTTACTTTCGTATATAGGACTGAGTCCCATAGACATGTGTCCCCTATGGGGTTAGAATGGAACCATAACAAATCAGGTGATAGGAGATAAATGAAGATCTATTTTTAAAAAGTTAGGTATACAGTAAGACACTGTTATATTGAACCTCTGAGGACCAAAAAAGTTACTTTGATAGTATAGTTTGTTAAATAAATATTTAAAATTCCTTATATGAACCTAATAACCTTGAATTTGTTGTGTGTTTGTTTTACTGTATTCCCATGTACACAATGTATTTTGTATGCTATAAGTTTTATTGTTGTTGTGTTGCTGTTTTACTGTGTGCCCATGTACACAATGTATTTTGTATGCTATAAGTTTTATTGTTGTTGTGTTGCTGTTTTACTGTGTGCCCATGTACACAATGTATTTTGTATGCTATAAGTTTTATTGTTGTTGTGTTGCTGTTTTACTGTGTGCCCATGTACACAATGTATTTTGTATGCTTTAAGTTTTATTGTTGTTGTGTTGCTGTTTTACTGTGTGCCCATGTACGCAATGTATTTTGTATGCTTTAAGTTTTATTGTTGTTGTGTTGCTGTTTTACTGTGTGCCCATGTACACAATGTATTTTGTATGCTACAGTTTTAATGTTGTTGTGTTGCTGGATTACTACATACATATTCCAGCTTTGAGATTTCCATTAAAATCAAATCTTTAATCTTGTTGATTAAAGTTCCATAAAGCTTAGATAAAGCAGAAATAAAGTTTTCATGATTCACTTGTAGCCATCACCTTGGGTTAGACTGGGTTTTATTCAGTTTGAATTTTAGCGTTGGAAACACATTATACTTTTCTCCTTGATTGGCAAGTTTATTGTCTGAGGAAATTGAATTTAAATGCCATGCTGCCCCCTTACCACAAAGTATAAGTACCTCACAGGGAGTTTCTAATGTTTGTGTCTAAACGATTTTCTATAGGTTCACAAGTCTAGAGTTTGATGAGAGTATTGGTAGGCCTGAACACCTTTGTAGAGCAGTGTAATGGTGCATTGATGGCATGCTTACATCTCATTTATCACAGGTGTGGAATGTAGCTCTAATGGCCTGTGTTATTGGTACTGACACAGGGAAGGAAATAAAGGTAGCAATATCAGAAGTTATCCATCCTGCTGTTTGACCCAATACTGTAAAATGTTTTAGGAGTTATAAGCATCCTAAAGAATATCATGACTCAGTAATATAAATAATTCTTTTATCATCAGAGCTCACTGAAATCTTTGAAAATGTCATTAATGTCTGGTAGGGAATTGGAAAATTATTCTGATTTCCAGGTATCGATGATGAAAAGGGAGAATTTGCATATGACATTTCCCTAAGTGAAGGATTGAAAGAACAGGGATGGTTTGCTCGTTTGCACCAGAGGCATAGCTCATGGCTTTAGTCTTGTTTGGAACTTTCATTGTTCAATAGTTATTGACTTTTCAAATGATTTGTATTCTGTGTAACCATAGGAGTATGGTAGTAAATGAGAGCAGGAGGGTCCCAAGAAATTTGTTGTCAGCACTCTATTGCAGCTTCAGTTCATATGAATATTTGCCAAGCACCACATTCTGAAAGAATCAAAATATGTAAGATAAGTTTGAGATTCAAGATTCCTGACTGGTCAAAGTCAAGGTCATTAACAGCACTTCTTCAAGGATTTTCAAACATTTTCAAAAATTGTTGTGTCTTGATAGCTAGGACCAAGTGTAAGAGATCATGTATGTATTACTTCTGCTCCAATACAAAAAGCAATACAACCATGTGTTTGTTTCTATGTTTATGTTAATCTTAACAGGAAATTTGAAGAGAAAATGTATATTTGGTGTTAAAATCTATCTTTTCTTCATGTATTCCCCATTTTCTACAGATTTCATATTGAGGCAGAGACTTGTATGACCTATATCTTACATATATATTTTTGGAAGTATTATTGCATCTTGATACCTACTTGTCAGCGACCAATTCTCGCTAAGTACCCATTCTCGCCCTCACATATGTATTTGTATGTTCAATAAGTATTTTGTGGACACCTCATGCATGGTAATGTCTTTTTTCAGAAGATGACTTTATTCAAGAAAATTTGCGTATAACCATACAAATATGTACATATGCAATGGTGAGAATAGGTACTTGGCAAGAATTGGTTGCCTACCAGTATTGGTGGGTAGTAGAATTTAAGTAATGCTTCAATAAAGATGTTTGTCAGTGTTTTAGAGGATAAGTGTTTGTGTATTACAGCAAGAAGAAGAGAGGCAGGCGGAGGTTGACCATGAGAACAAGGTACTTCTACAGAAGATGACCCATATCATGAAGAGCAGACCTGAGATAGACAATTGGAACGAGTACGAGCCAAAAAGGTAAGTAAAACAGCATTACGAAACAGGTCAGAAATGGTGTAGTAATCCCAAGCACAAAAATCAAACAAGATTTTCTCTGATTTCTTCTCTCATGTGTGAACACTCAAGGAAACTAAACCTAAGGTTTTAAATCACAGAAAAGGAAGCATAGTTCCTCAGTCTCTTGATTATGATACTGTGAACATTTTGTGTGGCTAATTTATATCACTTACAATTGCCATTAATTAACTGATGTTCGGTGCTAATTTGGTCTGTTGTACTTGAAACTTATCCAGAACTAAGCCAGTGTTACAGTTTTATCTTAGTATTTGATGGAACGATAATTGTGTTACAGTTTAAACTATGGCAGTCGCGAGAAGATGCTACGGGAAATACAGATGCAAAACATTGGTATTGCTCGGCGACTAGATCGTGCTCAGCCTGTCTATAAAAATGATGATTTGGTGAGTACTATCACAACCTGTATGTAATAACAGGAGGTGAATCTGGTTGTCACTATCAGTATGTATATAACCTATAAATGAAGACCTGGTGAGTACTTATAGTTATCTATATCAAATTCTGAAATCAAATAAAATGTGAGTTCCATCATCTATTGTCAAATGATCAATAATGTTACAATTTGTATATAAATTGAATAAGACTAATGCAGATTCAGTATAAGTGACTTTATTTCCTTTTTCACAAATATATAATGAACTGTATTCTTAGTAGTAAATTCACCTTGAATTATTGTAGATTGAGAAATACCTTCTTTCAAACCTATTAAAATTATGCAAGAAGTTGCACTTAGGTTTATATAAGCTGTAACACTGATAATAAGCTATATATTTATGATCTGTTTTTATGAGGGAACCTATTTGTCCATGAATGATCTATTACAGGCACTGAAACACTGGGTACGGGTGTGGACCATTAGGCTATTGTAGGTACTAGTGCTAGTCTACAAATCACCTCTATGGTGATGTGCTCTTGTATTATGTATGATTTATAGTCAGCAGCAATCGAGGAAACTGTTCAAGCTGCTCTGTTTACCTTTTACCTTGTTAGAGTAATAATTAACGGTGTTAGTGAGAAATTCAATAATGTGATCCTATTTACTATTAACTAGATAAGTGGCAGTCTTTGGACATATCAATAATTATCACAATCAAGTCTTCATTAGCCATTGTTATATGTTTACTCTCTATTGACAAACCTTTTATTGACAATTCTATTCAGTATCCATTTACTCTGGACTTCCTCCAGCAGATAAATGTTAATGTTGTCTTACACCCTAGGGTTGAACCTTGGTTTTATAGGTTTACTGAGGAGAACCACAGCTACAGTAGTACTATAATCAAAGATTGATAAGCCTTAGTTTAGAAAGTAAAGGATTTGTATTGAACATGTTGTTGAACTTGTTAAAATCTTTTTTGTTAAGTGATTTATTTATGTGGAATATTAATATAAACATGTCCAATGATTTAAGATTTTCAAAATGTTCAATTTATAGATTAATATCTAGGGGTTATGTGCAGTTAATAGAAGTACATGTATCTTAAATGTATTGCAGGTTCACACCTAAGTCCTTACGATGAAGATCTAGTGAACGTGTTCCATATTCATGCAGAAAATTCAGTTGGTTTAGAAGTATTTTCCTCCACGTGACTGTTGGAATTTGCCAAAGATATATTAGGGTTGACTATATTGCCTAAAATTTAACTATTGCAATACTATTGGTATCGGGGGAAACACTATTGCGATAGTTAAACTATGTAGACTACAATTGCAATAGTATTGCATTCTGAATTATATTTAAAATCCAGTCGATGAATTGGCCGTCATGACTTACATCTAGTGCAGTATTGGTTTAGAGTTACTTCCCTTTACCTGCTAGCGTCAGTACCAACTTAAACTTAAATGAAGATCATGATCGAGAACATTGTTGGTGTTTGTGTTTTGATTAAATAGAATGGAAAAATTGACACTTTATCATGACTGTTAGACTGTTTATCAATCATCTATGAGTATATAATTTTAGATTTTAGTCCAAGTTACAGAAAAATATCTGACAATTGAAACTATCGATATTTTAGCGTACTATCCGCGATTGTTATCGACTTTTTTATATTGCCATCGATTGATTGAGTTGAGAGGCATACAATTGCAATATATTGATAGTCCTATGTAATATGTTACACCCCAAAGATATAATGACTATGATCCGAGTGAGATCACCCCATGGGCACCCCATTACATGGTGGATCCCAGTGTTTCAGGATTCTCAATGGAGGCAGGAGACATTCCTAGTTTCTATTGAACAGTTACCTAGCGTTTCAAATCATTGAATTAAACTGTTTTACATTTAAGGAAAATGAATATCAGCAAAAGAGATACCTGCAGGCTTTGTGGGCTGAAAATGCCAAAGAATTTGGTCAAGTAACCCCCAGACATCTGAAGTATCGCCAACTTAAGGTAAGATTTGTATTAACAAATGGTGAAATGACACTAAAAACTTGTTAGAAATGATGGCGATGGGGAGGTCTGACATTAACTTGAAATAATCAGTCAGTGTAATTTTGATTCTGATGTTGATAACTTCAGCACTAATAGTAAACATATCTTGTCAAGGTGTTCAAACAAAAAGTACATTTGGGACAGGAATGTCAAAGTTAAATGTCCTGGTCAACTCTCATCAGCTACCTTATATACTGTAATGAAGATATACCAATAACAATAGGAAAGGTATCCTGGTATTGTTTCTAATTCCTTCAGTAGATTTATGTCTGTTTATCATTAACTCCCAATAAACAACTACATTGTATTTGTGTCCCTACATGTAGTCGTACCGATCCGAGTCCTACAGATCAGTAAGTAATCCGGAGATCCACACACTGTGTTCCTTCACCGTTTGTCTACTGACTTGATCCTAAATTTGTCACCTTTCATGTTGTTTGTATAGTTATCAAAGTGAAGATTTGTGATTGAATGTACATGTGATGCAGTACTGTTTGTATGTGGAGACACTTTAATCTAACACTGCCATACATTTGTGTCTGGTAAATGCACATTTATTATAATAATCTAATTATGATGATTTAGTTATTACAGGTACAACATAGACTTGATTTCCCTTCATCTATTGAAGGTGAAAATTAAGTCTCTATTTATCTTAAATAGATAGATCATAACTGAAGATCTACAGTTTGTTTTTACTTCTGTAATAAATGAATTGGTTGCTTCGTTCATAGAACCAATATAGGAATAAAATAATTCATATGCTTGCAGTACTTTAAATTTGTTTTATGTTAATGTAAAGATACCTGTATTTCTGCTAATATATATCAGGGAATCTTGTTTTTCCTAACATAAATGATAAATGAACTAAAAAGCCTGGCTTGAAAAATCCTTTCCAGAATGTGGGCAAAAACCATTTTGATAAGGCACAAAAATAGTGTGATATCAGCATTAAACTGGCGTTGTTAATGAATATTGGAAATCTCTTTATCTTATGGTTGTTTTGTTTTTTGTTCAGTATGTTGTGCCTTTCCTTGGTTACGAAGAGGTAAACAACTTGTACATATTTAGTTAGATTGATAAGGACGGAATGTTATAACATATTATATACTATTACAATAAATATAGGTAGATATAGTATTATGACCATAGTATTAAGAAGAAGTAATTAACAGCATTGTATTTGATTTTATTTACTGATAGATTATTTACATATTAAGTATAACAGAAATTTTATGCACACTTTTAGGTTTCTAAAGTGATAATCAATAACATTTATGCAGTTGGTAAATATTATCAAAAATTATTCAGATGAACTTTCAGATACTTTGATGAACAGTAAAAAACATGAATTTTAATCAAAACAGTTTTAGAAGGAAATTTGTTTTATTACTCCAATAATTATTTTGCATTATGTAATTTAGATAAATTACCTGCTTGTATTAGTCCTGTATTAGCTTTTAGCTGTTATATATTTTTTTTGTCCTATCTGACAATCACCTATTAAACTTGTTTTACAATCACCTGTTACACCTTGGTGAGACGATGGTGTAACTGCAAAATACATGTATCTATGATAGCTCTGATTCTTCCTCTAAAGTTTTAAGTCTTACTCTTTTACTTGGACAACTTTGACATCATCTTGTTGTACAAAAAAAAACCCATTTAGCCTTAAGAAAAGAACCAAGATTTATCCTTACAATGGAAAAATATGTCTGTTTGATAGTATGTTATTGTATTATAGAGAAATTTTGCATGAGCTTCATTGTCAGGGCATGTTGAGCTGTATCAGTTATTAATTAGTAGATTTTGTATACCAGAAGGCATGCTAATATTACTTAATTAGTATGTATAACCATTGTGTATCATTTGTAGGGCAGCACAACATATATGGCCAAATATGGAAATTCTGATTACGTTTCAGCCAATCAAAGAAATCCTTCTTTTAGTTATTTACTTATGTCTGTAAAATAATAACAGTGATACATGTACTGATTACTCTATGATAACAACCTTCTGGCTTCTGTCTAGAAGTACTGGTAATTCTTACGATGAACTATGCATAGGGCCGTGGTAACTGAATGGCCAAGGTTTTTTTTACTTAATTCCTACAAATGGACCTTCACCTTAAACTTACATACTTCGTCCTTATAAATTTCATGGACCATGTTGGTCCCAGGACCGGTTGCTAATTACTTGGCCTAGGTCATTTGGTTTTGTTGTTGTTCTTTGATGTTCTTTCCACATCAAAACTTTAAAGACCATTGTTGTACACCTGAAGGTTTGCAATGAAAATTTAACAGGTTGGAAGAACTGTAACACCTACCTGTTTGTTGACTTTTACAGAAGCAGGCTGAAGGGGAACCAGAACAGGAGGAATATGAACCAGAAGATGAACCATATCATCGTAACAATATGATTGCCAAAAACACAACCTTGGGTTTACCCCCCATTGTAAGTGTTTTAAATGTTGGATGAATACATACCTGTATTCTATCCTCTGTCTGTTCATCTCATCATCATCACCTACTTAAGAGGTGATGGTATTTTAGCGCTTATTGCCATGACTACCATTAACTTTCATTTGAGTATTATCCACGTCTTTCATTTTGTATAAAAGTAACATATTCTCAATTAATTTATGTTCAAAATGTTTGATGTTATTCACACAATTTTATAAAGAGCTCCCTTGAAGCTATCATCTTGTTACTGTATATGTAAATCTAACTCATTGACAGTCATCTTCACAATCAGTTGTATCTCGTTAACTCAAACTTATACACAGCCTCTTTAGTTCAAAGTATTGATGGATCCAAATTTCACTTTATATTGCCCTCAACCCACATGCTAAGATAAGAAAATTAACCATGGTCCTTTTCAATATTGAGTTACCGAGGTTACACTGTATTGTCAATGTATATAAAATATCCCCACTTTTATTATTAATTGTGAATAACTCAAATTTTAAGATTTATTATACCAGGTAAGTATAAGGTTGTTGACTTTATAGATAAAACATTAGGCTGTATGTTTTGGTGTTTTATTTCAGGACAATGACAAGTCTAATAGCAAACAGGTATATGGTCACAACAGAACCAGTTTAATGTTGTAATAATCCCCTTATGCACCTCTCAAACTTCTTTTTTTAAGCAATTAGACATTTTTAGAGATTTTGCACTTTGTAAAACATGATAATTTCATGCATTTTATGACAGAAAAGTTGTTGGTGTGATGGTTTAGGGAAAAGAAACATGAAAATGTTACAAAATTATCAAAAAATGTAGGCTTTATATCTGTATAGAACATTATGCACTACATTTAACAACTTCTCGGAAGTCATCAACAATTTTTTTGTTTTAAAGATTGAATAATCATGCTGCCTTCATTCGCCAAAATAATTGATAATTATTGCACACATTTAGTATACAAGACATCCTTTAATTTTAAGAATATATTAATCTGGAAGTGATGCCAGCTGCATTGTATGGCCACTTTTGTTGTGCATTGTTGAAAAGGGTTAGGGTGCTTGATTCAATAATGCCATGCTTTTCAGTCTGCATAGAGCAAAGCTTTTACTTGGCTTATTGTTTTTGGAAAATCAAAATGCTGCATCCATAATCTATCATAAAATCTATTAGATGTAATCGTGTTGCCAGTCTTTGAGGTATATACAGAGCAATGCAATATTGATTTAATTAGTAAGTAAATGAGCAATGGTAGAGAGTTAGAATTCTAAGTAATGAACAGAATCGCTGTACATCTTGCCTTTAATGTCACATAGCTCAGGTCTGACACTGTTTCAGGAATGTTTTGCATGCTGTTATATGTACCATTACTATCAAGCTTACCTAAGTGGTGGTTTGTAGGCATGCATTTACATTTCGTATCCTTTAACACTATAGATAGGTAATTAAGTACATCATGTATATAATGTAATCTGTATCAGCATCAATCTAAATCACGACTTTCTAAACTCACTTTATGGTAAAGATGGTAGCATGAGGTCATGGTTAATACCTTTACTAAACAAAACTCTTATACCTTTAAAGTAAATACAAGGGTAAAGTGCTGGGTCTAACTTAGAACCAATGGCTGTCTAGATTTCTGTAGAACTAGAGTATGTACATGGATTGTGTTTAGAGTTAGACTTTATCAAGTTCAAATGTCCAGTAGTGAAGTGTTAAAGTGTATTTACATCATATGTGTAGCTGTGCATTATTTAGGAATATTAATTAGAACTAGCGTGTATGTACAATATATTTTATATGTGTAGTGTTTATCCCACCTGATGATCCCTGATGTGTCCCTTTGACATGTTCCAACATCTGTGATAGAATATTATGTTCCAGATCCATTCCTTAATGATTTAACACATCAGTTTACCAGAGTGCTAACAGTTCAAACCAACATAAATCATTACAGCAGTTATTTCCCTAAACAAGATTTGTCTCCCTTAACATTAAAAAAAAAATTGTTTGACATTATTTTAAATATTCTAATTTATTAATTATTTGAAAGATGAGCACATGGCTATTAGTTTCATTTACTAGTTATACAAATCTGTGGAAATTACCTATCACATTACAACACCGTTGTCATGTGGTTTGGTGAGAAGTTATCCATGTCTAGCTGTTCGGCTTACCTGGTTTATGAACTTCAAGCGATGAACTTTGGCAGACTAAAGTTCCATATCTAATGTTATCATGTACCCACCTATATTTTGATATTTGATCTACATAAAACACCTACTACTGATAGAGGACTATGATAATTGTCTAAATCAATTTGCTTCTTTTTAATATTTGTTTAAAGTTTTTGCAACAGTACTGCTTATTTAACTTGTAAATATTAATAGATTGCTGTATGCAAAATGCAGAAAAAATATTTGTGATTAAAACAGACTACATGGCTAAGGATTAAAATCTGTTAGATACATACTTTAAAGTTTATTAGATTAGAATTTTTATATTGCTTAATTACTGATATAATAGAAATTTGCTGCATTGCATTTGCACCTTGAAGATACTTGCTTATTGCATATAAGAAAATGTTTAGCCGGATAAACTACTCATTGGATAGTCATTTGCGTATGGTCTTCTTTTTTTTGCATTTCCTAGAAATTTTATCACATACATACTTAACAATTCTTAACTTAATTTAAAAAGAAAACAAAAACAAAAATAAAAAAATGCCCAAAAAACAGTAACCATGAAATATGATGACTGTAAATCTAACATGATACTTTAAAAGTTAAGTAGACAAATTCAGATTTAGTTTTGTTAGTTTATGTCATAGCAAAAACTATATACATCCTGGTCAAATCTAATCACACAGTCTCCTAAGACATCAGTACAGCCCTGTTTGACATCAAACACATCTGTTTTCTTTTAATATTGCACATGATTATCATGTGTTTCGCAATATCACTGTCAACCATGACACAACACTACCATTGTAAAGTGCAGTCTCCATGCAAGTCACAACAGAAGTTGATTATCACAGTTTTTTCAATTCATTATCTTCAGTTATTTCATCCAGGAACATAAAAATTTGCTTTTGCTATTGATGTATTCATTATAATAGTGTATGCATCTTTTCTTGCTTAGATATTTATATAGTTATTTTGTTGGCTTATTCAATGCTAGTATTGAACCATAGTAATAGTCAAAATAATTTAATGTCGATAGAATAATGTTAGATTATTCATTTAAATCAAAACCTTCTTCATTTCTTCAATTCTGAATAATTTATGTTTTAAGTGTTGCCATAAAAATAAGCATTCATGTTAAAATATGATAGCATTAATATCATGGAATTTATTGATGTCTTGTAAATAAGATGTATGTGTCATGTGTTGTTCTGTTATGTAATGTATTTCATTATTGTCGCATTATTTAGATACCTGACATTTAAGACATCAAGGACAGTAAACCCACTTTAATACCTCACAAATATTTTGTAAGCCGAGACATTTGTCTGTCTCCTATTTGTTTGACCTTGACATTTAAAATTTGGTCTTGTAGAACATAAGATATATGAAGGAGCCTGCAGGATCAACGTCTGACCCCTACAAACAAGGGAAGGGCCAGGACAGACTGCCACGCCTAGATAAAAAGGTCAGTAAAGTTTCTAGGCCTGTCAAATGTGATGATGACACTTCCACCAAAGAGGCCAATTCGAGAAAGAAAATTGAATCGGCTAAAACTGTTGAATCAACTAAGAATGTTGAATCGGTTAAGAATGTTAATCTAGGATCAACAACTAAAAAGACCCGTTCTCCTAGAAAAATGGATTCCTCTAAAACTGACTACTCAGTTAAGACAGTGGAATCAAATACCTCTACTAAAAAGGCAGGTTCAACAAAGAAGCTTGACTCTGCAAAAACTTATGATGATCCTCCAGCTAAAAAAGTTGACTCCTCTGCTAAAACTCATGAATCTGCTAAAACAATTAAGTCCTTGGTCCGAGCTGACTCACCTACTAAAACAATTACTTCAACCAAAAGGGAGAATTCACCCGTCAAAAAACAACTTTCCTTAGGCTCAGCCAAGAGAGATGATTCTTTCTTTGACTAAAGTGATTACTGTTCTAGTTAGGTTATAAACACTTCAAGACATAAGGAAGTCTAAACAAATTCAGATAAGGCCAAATTTTTAATTACGATGTAGAAAATCAGTTTATAAACTAAGAATAGTTAAAAATTTTGGACAATTAGATTAGTACATGGATCATTATTGCTGTGCACATATTTATTTTAGCTACAGTTTTATTATATCATAAACGCTCTTCATTCTGTCTTTGAAGTTCTAATTTATGTACAGCGCTAAATTTTGTAAAAGGATATTACGCTAATTTATATCTGCATTAAAAAATCATGATCTATATTTTTTGTTGCACTTGTACTCCAACTTGACTGCTTTAATAAGATAAGTATGTTTACAGTACAAGTATTTAAAACTTTGTCCTACCTAAAACCAACAACAATACTACAGTATTGATGAGTCATGTAATACTGGTATGTGATTTGTGTATTAATTTTTATTATAATATCACAAAAATGTATGGTACATTTTGTTTCAGATGTATTTTGAATATAAGTTTTGTTTACAAGATTATTTACACTGACTGTGATATATATTTTGTTGAGACGTATACAGGGTAGGTAGTGTAAGGACAGCTCTGCTACAGACATTGTACATATATATATAGGTAATCGTGTAATGTTTTCTGAATTACACAGTAATGATGATTGCCAAGTTTCCTTAGTGTGGAAAGTTATCCTGAACAACATAAATAGTCTTCCTTCATATAAATGACCAGGGTATTGATTGTTCACGATATACAGCAAGTGAAAAGATGACTGAATAATTCATGAATGCTTTAATTATATATGTGATATATAAAGCATTAAACCTTGTGGTGAAGGGAGTTTTTTTTACCTGGAATACATGTAATGCATTCCCTCTCCCAGCTCTGTTTGCTGCTAACAAGGGTCATTAGAGAACTGAACTTGCACGTTATTATTGTTTCTTTTGGAAACATTTGAAAAATTAAAAAAAAAGTGTTTTATATAATTCCTTTGATAGGAGATTGAGGTATGTGTAACATCAGAAATCCACCTTTATTGGCTATGTTTACTTGACCAGCAAAGAGGATGCTGGGGGAATAGAATATAACTCATACAAGGTGTCGGAACTTAATGAAGATTATAAATTGTCACTACCAGTAACATCTGTTGCTAAGTAAATAGTGTGGTTACCATGGTAACTTAAAAGGGGTTACTACCATGGTTACCATGGTAACTTACAAGGGGTTACTACCATGGTAACTTATAAGGGGTGATATATTATTAATTAGGTTCTGAAGCTTGTGTCTTTATCTTGATATGTTACCATTATTGCTAATGAAATGAATAAATTACAAGAAAACCAAACTAAATCATCCTGATCACAGTGAAATAATCCACCAATACCAGTAGTCAGTAGATAGTTGTTTTACTTTATATTTGTCTAGCTTTAGAAAAGTGTAAATATGTTAAAGTCATGACAATGATAGATTAAACTTTTGGTGATGGTATATTTATTTATAAAATTGTTTTATAGATATATGTTACTGTGTGATGATCACTATGTAATTATACTGTATATAACACATTCATTAATGTTCTCGGATTATATCAGAGATTGCTGAAGTTTCTATGTGATATATTTGTTGTTTATTTTGTCCTTTTATATCCATATTTCCTTTTGTTGTTTTGTAAGATAGATTATTGTTACATTTCCACTTGCCTCACAGTTTAATATGTATAAGACATTGTAAGAAGAGTGGGATAACTGCACACCTCTGCTAGGCTTGCTATACATTGGTTTTATATAATCTCATACTTATGGAGTTTGTTTAACATTCATAGTCACACCCACAACAGAAAACTAACTCTAAGTCTTGTAAGTAATATAATCATTCATTATCATATCTCCTGTTGTTTTATTGTTGTATATTACTAACATGTCAAACTTGATTTTGACTGTTTTTCTGGAGAATCTGACTGTCTTTCTCTACACTGTCCATATTTCCTGATAAGAAGTGAGACATGGTAGCTCAACAGTGTATGGAAGTAAGGATTTGATTCAGAAAAAAGTCTAGATTGTTTGGGTATGGTGAATATTAACAAATTAATTACCAATCAAAAGTCACTTTTTCACTCGCCTATTGTACCGTGTTAGATATCTGGAGTTACCAGAACCAATATACCCTTAAACCAAGATCTTATGGAGAAAGCTATCCTTATTCAAGATATGCCATCCATATTAGTATTTATAATTGTCATTTACCATTATATGGTAATCCTGGTAAATCTTGGTAAATCTTTGTAGAGTAGCTGTATAAGAAGGGAGGGGGGCTTATTGATATCCAGGATTTCTTAATGTTTTCACTTTTCACTGAGTGATTCTATACTCAAAGACAGTTTTTGTTTGTGATTTGTTTGAATTCTTTGTGATTTTCCTTCTCCTAACCATTCTGTTCTTTCTGTCTGTGCTGTCCTCTCTCTCAGCCAAAGGATGACTCTCTGAATATGTACCGAGGTACCCACACAGTCCGAGTAGTAGGCGCGGACCAGGTAAACTGAAACATCCAGACTTCAGCATGACAGCGTGGCACAATACCCAAGGACACATTTAAGGGACATTTTATATCCTAGTAGAACATACTGGTCGGCTATTATAGAAAGAAAAAACAATTCTTGTGGAATTATGTGAAGAAGTTAATTGCAAACTCCTTTAATTTTTTATCGATATCAAATTTAATCTCTTGGAATCTAATGTTGCATTATTGATCTTCTGTACTTGCACATGGCTGTTGTATAACTTTATGTATCGTTAATCACCTTGGGATGATATTAGATAACTTGAGTGCATGACACATTATAAATTGCCTGCTGCACTATATACTCTGATGTAACCTTGTAAATATATTGGCAACATAAAATCTATAACTTCTCTGTAGATATTCTACGCATTGGTGAACAATCTACACAGAAATACTCATATACATATATAGTATTGATAGAGAAATCATGTTAGGAGTCTCTGATCCCAGTCCTACTAACACAATCATTCCATCAGCTAACAGTATTAATGCTCATTAAAATTAATTTTTTCAAATCATCTTTTGATATATGTCTATTTCCTAGCTTTTGATCATTCCATATCTGATCTTTTTTGATAACTAATGATTCCTGTATATCTGGTTATCTTTCAGTACACATCATTAGAACATATTGATATAATGGTAGATATTTATTTTTATAGATGTATATATATATTTATGACTGTTTAGTAGTAAGGACGATTGATTGATTTATACACAGTATCTAAGGTGATACTTTCATACATGAATGTGCTGTTTAAACCTATGTAGGCTTTTGTATAGAGTATATTTTGTAACAGTAAGGACAGGTATATATCCTGGGCACTGCTTGTTTTGTGTTGTGAACCTTAAGTTGTCTGCACCATAGTAAATTCTTCATGTTGTTCTAGTACACAACTGTGCCTTTAACACAGTATACATATATATGATAAATTGATCTCTTAATTGCTACTACATCATTGATGCTGTGCCAGATACAGGGCTCCATAACTAGCTCTCAATAATTCAACTATTTTATTGGTATGATGTGCACTTCAGTCCTTTGACTTTTCAGCATTAAACTTTTATATGTGACAGCATTGATTAATTGAGTACTCTGCCTATTTGTGTTACATTTTATGTATATTAGATGGTTCATTTTAAGATCCACACATTGATACATACATATATACAGAAATAAAATTTAGGGAAATTGTTATGAGTTTGCTTTATTACACCTGAAATGAATGGAAATTGTTTGTTAATTAGCATGCAAAGTTTATGGATAATTTTATAAATATTCATTTTTTTTATGGAAAAGACTATACTGTGTTTTTAGCTTTAAAGCATATTGATTACTATGGACTTTTCAGTGTAATCAAATTTTTCTTAAAATATCATTTTATCTGTTATCGCTGCTTGGATATCCTTATAGCCAGAAGTAAAAGTTCTTCAATCGAATCAATTTAAAACACAGCTGGTGGGGTTTGATGTCTTGCCTCCTATTGTGTCCAACAATGGTCATGTACATGTGTATGTAGGAGTAGCCAGACATCAAATTAGGCATCAGAGAGATGGAGCAGGGCAGGGAAGGACTCGTAGGCTTGATCCCAACAGGAATGTGGTGAATACTACAAGAATGGTGAAACATGTTGGAAATGGTGAGAATATTCAACCTAATCGGGTTAAAAAGACAGAAAATTCTCCTCCCAGACATGTGGGAAACAGTGAGAATATTCAACCTGTGGGAGAGACAGGAAATATGCTCACTTGCCATGTTGTTGTTAAGACAGAAAGTACTAAACTGCATCTAGATGAAAAAACAGAAAGTCCAAATTCCGATTTTTTTGGGAAGGTAAAAAATATTCACCCTGACTATACGGAAAAGAAAGAAAATGTTCATCACATTCCTGAAGGGAAAGCAAAGAGTTCACATTCCAACCCTGTTAGGGAGAAAGAGAATGCTCACCTTAACCATGGGGGGAAGGATGAAAGTATTCACCCTAATCTGAGAGGGAAAGTAGAAAGTACCCAGTTTTCTCTATTAGGGAAGGGAGATAACTCGAGGATGGGAGATAACCAGAGAAATGGAGATAATCCAGTAATTACACACCCTAGTAAACTAAGAAAGGGTGATCAATCCGTAATTATACATAAAGGTAGAATGAAGAAGAAGGCAGAGAGTTTTTCTATCATAGCTAGATACAAAAGGATTGAAACACAATTTGCCAAACTGAGAGAAATAAAAGACAAAGGTTTAAACCCTAACCCAGTTTTACCTGCTATATGTTCAAACACACATGATTATAGTAGCAATCATGACTCAAAATTTTTAAGTGTGAAGTTAGATGATAAGTGTGAAATAGAAAAGTCCTTTGATGATACAGTTAGATTTAGTAATTCAGTGGTGACTAGTGGAGGAGGTGGTACTGGTAGACCTGTGTCAAGGGATGATCGGAATCCACTCCTGTCTCAGGTAGGAGACAATATAGGTAACAGTGGGGAGTCCCCGGGAGGGAGTAGTGGTGATGGGAATCCACTCCTGTCTCAGGTAGGAGACAATTTAGGTAACAGTGTGGAGTCCCTGGGAGGGAGTAGTGGTGATGGGAATCCACTCCTGTCTCAGGTAGGAGACAATATAGTTAACAGTGGGGAGTCCCCCGGAGGAGGTGATGGGGAGGGCTTTATGATCGGGGTATCTATCCGGGGTATAGATGTAGATAAACAGGAATACACTAATATCAGGGGTAGTGATCAAAACTTTGAGGAACAGCTTCGGAGGGACAAGGAATCTTCACAGCTCGACAACTCAAGACAGCTTGTAAGAGTGGACTCCAATTATACATCAGTAACTGACAGTCTAAAAAAAGGATTTCACCGATCGCACATCAGTGTGTCCTCGTCTGTCGGGAAATTATCCTTCCTGACGAAATCGGGGGGCAGTATGGACGGCTCAGACAAGGCAAGCTCCTGGTGATTGTGTTGTTGGTGTGTGACTACTGTGTCTGTCTGTACATCTGTTATGACCCTCCTCGTCAAATCAAAAATCTTGTCTTAAGTGTTGTAAAGAAACTTCCTTTATGGTGTGTTTATTCTGTTGTATTGATGCCTGATTACTAAATGGTGGTAGATTTGACAAGGAGGGATGATAACAATGACCCTGGTGATGATTGGTTTGCTGTTGTTATGGACATTTTTCCTTTCCACTTTACGTTGTGTAACAAATTTTGTGAAAGTGTGGCAGATTCAGCTAGATATTGCTTAACTATCCAGAGCTTCAATATTCAGCTTGGTTTGATATGTGACTTCCATGTACATTTACATGGTATCATGTTCTAATTGAGTCTTTCGGCAGTTTGGATAAAAATGGAATGTAAATTACACAAATTTGTAAGTATATTCAATAAATTTCATCAGTATATTTAATTATGCATGCTCGCTATATTAAGAAACAAAGCAATAGTTAACACAGTGCATAATTCATTTTCATGAATTTTGTTCCAGACCTTTTTGCAACCACTTTTCAGCTCTCCTTACGCACAGTATTCTGTTCTGACCATTTGACCTTGATCAGGTAGACCTTGTGACACCGATCCATCGTCACATCATTTGGGATTAGTGACACAGCACAAGTCTATCACAGGGACTCCAGTTCTCTAGATAACCAATAACATCTATTTCAATCTTTTGGTGAATTTTCGCAAAATTCTTTACAGTATCGAATGAGATTTTAAAGTTTTTAAATACAAATGATATTTGCTGTATTTTGCTGAATCTACTATAGTTACTCATACAGAGTTTTGTGCATGCTTTTGATTTGTTGTTAATTTGTTGTAAGCTGATTTTTAAGTGTTGTACACTGACGTGTTCTACCAATGTTCATTTGTTGTTGTGAGTTAAATACTACAACCCATTACTTTATGCATGTATGTGTTAATTAGTGGGCAATGTAATGTAGATATGTATTTTAATATGTTTTAGGTGCCATGTATACCTGTAATTATGTGCATAAACTTCTTTATTTGGTGTGGCCATGATAACGCTTAAAGTGAACAAATCATTTGAGTTAAATGTACAAAACAAAATTGACCTGAATAAAATCTAGTAACCAAAAGACTACTTTGAATTAAACAGAGTCTTTCAGTTGAAATAGTTCAGGCTAATGAGGTGTGACGTGAGAATGATTGTTAATTGCATGCTGTGTTAGTTTAACTGATAGTAATAGTTTTCTGGTTTTTGTGTGCAGAATAATTGAGTGCATTTTGTGTTTTATTGAGTCCAGTTTTTTTATTTTAACACATTTACAAAGATAAAAAAAGCATACATATTTCATCATAAATATATTTTAAGTATTGTAATTGATATGCAAAACTTTGAGAGTCAATTTTGATTGTTTCATTTTCTTAATATGTGAATAACTTCAGAAATGTAAATAGGTAGATAGTGACAGTGAAATTCAAGTTGAATTCTTTTTGCCCTCAACAGTACAATGACGACATGAGGTCAGAGACTACAGAAGGTGGAAAAACAAGCCGGTCAGAACGCTCAAGTATCCAGGGTGACAAAAAGGACCCCCAGCAGGCTCAGACAGATAGTGATGCTAAACAGCTGTTCAATGCTTCCAAACTCATAGGCAAAGGTAAGTACATCTCAAAACACATACACAAAGGTAAATACACCCCCAAACACATAGACAAAGGCAAATACACCTCCAAACTCATAGACAAAGGTAAATACGCCTCCAAACTCATAGACAACGGTAAATACGCCTCCAAACTCGTAGACAAAGGTAAATAAACCTCTAAACTCAAAGAGAAAGGTAAATACACCTCCAAACACATAGACAAAGGTAAATATACCCCCAAACACATAGACAAAGGTAAATACACCCCCTAACACATAGACAAAGGTAAATACACCTCCAAACACATACTCAAAGGTAAATACACCTGTAAACTCATAGCCAAAGGTAAATACACCTCCAAACACATAGACAAAGGTAAATACACCTCTAAACTCATCAACAAAGGTAAATACACCTCCAAACAAATAGACAAAGGTAAATACACCTCTAAACTCATAGACAAAGGTAAATACACCTCTAAACACATAGACAAAGGTAAATACACTTCCAAACACATAGACAAAGGTAAATACACATCCAAACTCACAGACAAAGTTAAATACACCTCTAAATTCATACTCAAAGGTAAATACACCTCTTAACTCATAAACAAAGATAAATTCACTTCCAAACACCTAGACAAAGGTAAATACACTTCCAAACACATAGACAAAGGTAAATACACCTCCAAACACATAGACAAAGATAAATACACCTCTAAACTCATAGACAAAGGTAAATACACCTCTAAACTCATAGACAAAGTTAGATACACCTCCAAACACATAGACAAAGGTAGATACACCTCCAAACACATCAACAAAGGTAAATACACCTCTAAACACATACACAAAGGTAAATATACCTCTAAACTCACACTCAAAGGTAAATACACCTCTAAACTCATAAACAAAGATAAATTCACTTCCAAACATTTAGACAAAGGTAAATACACTTCCAAACTCATAGACAAAGGTAATTACACCTCCAAAATTATAGACAAAGGTAAATACACCTCCAAACAAATAGACAAAGGTAAATACACCTCCAAACACATAGGCAAAGGTAGATACACCTCCAAACACATAGACAAAGGTAAATACACCTCCAAACACATCAACAAATGTAAATACACCTCTAAACTCATAGACAAAGATAAATACACCTCCAAACACATAGACAAAGGTAGATACAATTCCAAACACATAGACAAGGGTAAATACACCTCCAAACTCACAGACAAAGGTAAATACGCCTTCAAACATATACACAAAGGTAAATACACCTCCAAACACATAGACAAAGGTAAATAAGCCTCCAAACACATACACAAAGGTAATACGCCTCAAAACACATACACAAATGTAAATACACCTCCAAACACATAGACAAAGGTAAATACACCTCTAAACTCATCAACAAAGGTAAATACACCTCCAAACACTTAGACAAATGTAGATACAATTCCAAACACATAGACAAAGGTAAATACACCTCCAAACTCATTAACAAAGGTAAATACACCTCCAAACTCATAGACAAAGGTAAATACACCTCTAAACTCATAGACAAAGGTAAATATACCCCCAAACACATAAAAAAGGTAGATACACTTCCAAACACCTAGACAAAGGTAAATACACCTCCAAACTCACAGACAAAGGTAAATACACCTCCAAACATATACACAAAGGTGAATACGCCTCCAAACACATAAACAAAGGTAAATACGCCTCGAAACACATACACAAAGGTAATACGCCTCAAAACACATACACAAATGTAAATACACCTCAAAACACATAGACAAAGGTAAATACACCTCCAAACACATAGACAAAGGTAAATACACCTCTAAACTCATAGACAAAGGTAAATGCACCTCCAAACTCATAGACAAAGGTAATTACACCTCTAAAATTATGGACAAAGGTAAATACACCTCCAAACAAATAGACAAAGGTAAATACACCTCCAAACACATAGACAAAGATAGATACATTTCCAAACACATAGACAAAGGTAAATACACCTCTAAACTCATTGACAAAGGTAAATACACCTCTAAACTCATAGACAAAGGTAAATACACCTCCAAACACTTAGACAAATGTAAATACAATTCCAAACACATAGACAAAGGTAAATACGTCTCCAAACACATACACAAAGGTAAATACGCCTCCAAACACATACACAAATGTAAATACACCTCCAAACACATACTCAAAGGTAAATACACCTCTAAACTCATAAACAAAGATAAATTCACTTCCAAACACATAGACAAAGGTAAATACGTCTCCAAACACATACACAAAGGTAAATATGCCTCCAAACACATACACAAAGGTAAATACGCCTCCAAACACATACACAAAGGTAAATACACCTCCAAACACATACACAAAGGTAAATACACCTCCAAACACATACACAAAGGTAAATACACCTCCAAACACATACACAAAGGTAAATACACTTCCAAACACATAGACAAAGGTAAATACACCCCCTAACACATAGACAAAGGTAAATATACCTTCAAACACATAGACAAAGGTAAATACACCTATCAACTCATAGACAAAGGTAAATACACCTCCAAACACATAGAAAAAGGTAAATACACCTCCAAACACAAAGACAAAGGTAAATACACCTCCAAACACATCGACAAAGGTAAATACACCCCCAAACACATAGACAAAGGTAAATACACCTCTAAACTCATAGACAAAGGTAAAAACACCTCCAAACTCACAGACAAAGTTAAATACATCTCTAAACTCATACTCAGAGGTAAATACACCTCTTAACTCGTTAACAAAGATAAATTCACTTCCAAACACTTAGACAAAGGTAAACACACTTCCAAACACATAGACAAAGGTAAATACACCTCCAAAATCATAGACAAAGGTAAATACACCTCCAAACTTGTAAACAAAGATTAATTCACTTCCAAACACTTCGACAAAGGTAAATACACTTCCAAACTCATAGACAAAGGTAAATACACCTCCAAACTCATAGACAAAGGTAAATACACCTCTAAACTCATAGACAAAGGTAAATACACTTCCAAACTCATAGACAAAGATAAATACGCCTCTAAACTCATAGACAAAGGTAAATACACCTATCAACTCATAGACAAAGGTAAATACACCTCCAAACACATAGAAAAAGGTAAATACACCTCCAAACACAAAGACAAAGGTAAATACACCTCCAAACACATCGACAAAGGTAAATACACCCCCAAACACATAGACAAAGGTAAATACACCTCTAAACTCATAGACAAAGGTAAAAACACCTCCAAACTCACAGACAAAGTTAAATACATCTCTAAACTCATACTCAGAGGTAAATACACCTCTTAACTCGTTAACAAAGATAAATTCACTTCCAAACACTTAGACAAAGGTAAACACACTTCCAAACACATAGACAAAGGTAAATACACCTCCAAAATCATAGACAAAGGTAAATACACCTCCAAACTTGTAAACAAAGATTAATTCACTTCCAAACACTTCGACAAAGGTAAATACACTTCCAAACTCATAGACAAAGGTAAATACACCTCCAAACTCATAGACAAAGGTAAATACACCTCTAAACTCATAGACAAAGGTAAATACACCTCCAAACTCATAGACAAAGGTAAATACACTTCTAAAATCATAGACAAAGGTAGATACACCTCTAAACTCATTGACAAAGGTAAATACACCTCTAAACTCATTGACAAAGGTAAATTCACTTCCAAACAAATAGACAAAGGTAAATACACCTCTTTACTCATAGACAAAGGTAAATACACCTCTAAACTCACAAACAAAGATAAATTCACTTCCAAACACATAGACAAAGGTAAATACACCTCTAAACTCACAAACAAAGATAAATTCACTTCCAAACAAATAGACAAAGGTAAATACACCTCTAAACTCATTGACAAAGGTAAATACACATCTAAACTCATTGACAAAGGTAAATACACCTCTAAACTCATTGACAAAGGTAAATACGTACACCTCCTCCAATCGCATGGACAAAGGTAAATACTTCAGCCTGTAATAGTTGATTGTTGTTGCAGTTCACCCTGAAGACATCCTGATCAGGACCTGTGTGAGACGTAACCACAAACAGAGGATGAAGACTAAAGCCAGATTTGAGGAACTTTATGAACTGGTGAGGATTATCGATATCATAATTTGATTGTCATTAGATAAAGTCATCTTCTAATTAAGTATAAATGTAACAAATTGTTAGCCTTTGTTATGGTTTATCCACAGGAGCTGATCCCCGAACTGAAGTCCGGGCTAGGAGCCAGCTGGTTCCTCCTAATAGATGCTCTTCTAGACGACCACTCCTCCTCAGCCAGGACCATGCATGATGCTTTAGAGGTAAATACTTCTCTGTATGATATTTCATCTTTGATTGTGTACAATAAGTGTGATTAAAAACGTCCTCAAAGCCAGGCATTCCTATATATAACCAGGCTGCCTTACCTTTTGTACGTAGTATTAAAATCTCCATCAAGCAGACTTCTATACCTCTGTACAAAGTCGCCTTTTCAGAAACGTCACTCTTTATAATGTTTTAAATTGAACAAGACAGGTTCAATTGCTTTGCTTACTGATCTCCGTAAAGTCTGAAATATTCACGGCCAAATATGTTACAGGAAGGGAACTATTGTTCAGCTGTAGAAATTCTGTGTCTGACTACACCCCAGTCACTGGCTAACATGAACGACCTCTACAACAAAGGTAGGTCACACTGAACGCCCTCTACAACAAAGATAGATCACTCTGAACGACCTCTACAACAAAGGTAGGTCACTCTGAACGCCCTCTACAACAAAGATAGATCACTCTGAACGACCTCTACAACAAAGATAGATCACTCTGAACGCCCTCTACAAAAAAGATAGATCACTCTGAACGCCCTCTACAACAAAGATAGGTACTCTGAACGCCCTCTACAACAAAGGTAGGTCATGCTGAGCAACCTCTACAACAAAGGTAGGTCACTCTGAACGACCTCTACAACAAAGGTAGGTCACGTTGAACGATCTCTACAACAAAGGTACAATAGGTCATGCTGAATGACCTCTACAACAAAGGTAGGTCACGCTGAGCGACCTCTACAACAAAGGTAGGTCACTCTGAACTCCCTCTACAACAAAAGTAGGTCACTCTGAACGCCCTTTACAACAAAGGTAGGTCACGCTGAACGACTTCTACAACAAAAGTATATAGGTCATGCTGAATGACCTCTACAACAAAGGTAGGTCATGCTGAATGACCTCTACAACAAAGGTAGGTCACTCTGAACGACCTCTACAACAAAGGTAGGTCACTCTGAACGCCCTCTACAACAAAGGTAGGTCACACTGAATGACCTTTACAATAAAGGTAGGTCACGCTGAACGACTTCTACAACAAAGGTAGGTCACTCTGAACGCCCTCTACAACAAAGGTAGGTCACACTGAATGACCTCTACAACAAAGGTAGGTCATGCTGAATGACCTCTACAACAAAGGTAGGTCACTCTGAACGACCTCTACATTAAAGGTAGGTCATGCTGAATGACCTCTATAACAAAGGTAGGTCATGCTGAATGACCTCTACAACAAAGGTAGGTCACTCTGAACGACCTCCACAACAAAGGTAGGTCATGCTGAACGACCTCTACAACAAAGGTAGGTCACTCTTAACACCCTCTACAACAAAGGTAGGTCACACTGAATGACCTTTACAACAAAGGTAGGTCATGCTGAATGACCTCTACAACAAAGGTAGGTCACTCTGAACGACCTCTACAACAAAGGTAGGTCATGCTGAATGACCTCTATAACAAAGGTAGGTCATGCTGAATGACCTCTACAACAAAGGTAGGTCACTCTGAACGACCTATACAACAAAGGTAGGTCATGCTGAATGACCTCTACAACAAAGGTAGGTCACACTGAATGACCTTTACAATAAAGGTAGCACTGCTAATTTGTTTCCCCTCTCTGACTGATTTCAGTTTTGCTATGGCATTGTCCAGGAGTGGATATTATGACAGTGATAGTAACCCCTTAAATGTTTAGGATGATAATTAGCATGAAAGACAGCTTGATAGACGTTAATGCCATTTAAAAAGACGGGTAGATGTAGTGATACAATAATAGAAGCACTGATCAATGTTTTGGAGTTATCTCCCCTTCACCAATTTAATAAACATGTGTGTATTGGCATTAACCTATAGGATCTTTGATGTTTGTTTATTTCATAAAGGATTTCAGGAAGCAGTTTCTAGTTGTGCTATCAGGTATACTGTTAAGTTTGATACATTTGACTTTTGTTACAGACTATGCTGTGAGTTTGGAATCAGATATCAATGACAAGACAGAAGCTCCAGAACGGACCCTTCTACTCGCTCTACATAAGGTATAGATCTTGAGTCACATTAATCATCATTGAAACTTTCCAAATGATTCCATGTAAGAGACAGCAAGATCCATTATCCTATCACTAACAGTTTATATATTAACTGCCACTTTGTTAGATAAGTCTGTACCAGTATCAAATCAGGGTTACTATAATTGGTGAGATCAGGTCATTAAAAATTAAGGTTTTACTTATATGTAACCCTGGTCAATACTAGCCGCAATATATCGCTTGGGCTTGAGAGAACTTCTGTTTAGCTCGATCGGTTGAGCGTCAGACTAGTAATCCAGAGGTCCCGAGTTTGATCCCTGGCAGAGGCAGGTATTAAATTTATTGTAAATCCTGCACCCTGTTGCATTGGCGCCCATGTAGGGACTCGGGAATGATACTTCACGATACCTGTGAAGGAATCGTTGTGACCCCTGGAAACTCGAGGACGAGTTGATTCCTGGACGGGGAGTATGTAACCCTGGTCAATACTAGCCGCAATATATCGCTCGGCTAGAGAGAACTTCTCTTTAGCTCGATCAGTTGAGCGTCAGACTAGTAATCCAAAGGTCCCGAGTTCGATCCCTGGCAGAGGCAGGTATTAAATTTATTGTAAATTCTGCACCCTGTTACACTTATAATCCTATTTAACATTAATCTGTATATACTAATCCACAGTAGTGATTATAAAATAGTATAAGGTCTATGTATAGGACAGTCCTCTAGGACTCGTATCATCTGTTTACATACTATCCTATAGAAAATTTATTTCACTGAAGTATATATATGGATGAATAAATGTTTTTGTTTTACTAGGGCCGTGATGAATCTGTAAAAGTGGTGGAGAAGGAGGCTGAGAAGGATGCTGATGCTCTATACGAGGTAAGTTGAAGGGTACAATCAGAAAGTATCAAGATTGAAACATAAAGATGAAAACAATTTTCACTTTATCAGGTAAAACTGAAAAACAAATCCTAAGAAATCTATCTTTTTAGAAAAGAACAAAAATAAACAATATAAGGTCATTTAAGATGTGGTTTCCCTTTAAGGGTTTTGACGTGGAAAATTTTATCTGTCTTCACAGTTAATGAATATCAATGTGAAAATAAACTTGTCATATAGGATGTGAGGTTGTGTTAGAGAGTTAGGCAGAATTTAGTTTGTTTTTGTTGGGGTGGGGTGGGGGGATATATTGATAACATTGAAGAGTTATATGTATGATCACAATTGAAGTAAGCTCATTGTATTTACTTTCAGTAATTTTTTCATTACTAACATCTCTATTATCTTGGTCTTTCAGTCCGGAGATGGTCGTTGGAGTAGTGACACTGGGCCTTTCATCAAAATGGTTTGTGCCAGAAATTTCGCCCATATCCGAGTAGTCTTTAACCTGTATAGAGTACTGACTGGAGGCAAGGATGTGATAGACGACATAAAGAATGAGTGTTCTCGCCAGTATGCTGACTGTCTCGTCACAATGGGTAGGTGTCACTAAATAGCTGTATAGCCCAGGTCAGATTATTAGCTCATCCGGTCCAAAGGACCAAGGTGAGCTTATTCAATACTGCAGCATCCAGCGTCTTAATGTCTCTTGTCCGTACGTCAACCTTCATAATGGGAGGTCGGAAGTTGACTGTAAGCATGCTTATGAGGTAGTGACTCAAAATTCTATAAATTGATATTCTAAGGCCTTAAGGGCATGGTCAAAAATTTGGATATTTCAATATATTTTTTCTTTCAGAAACTAAGCTTTCGATCACCTTTCACATTTTCTAAATCTGATAAGCAACCATACCATTATACCAGTCCTCTCTGTTAACTACACATATTGTATCAGTCCATGCCATAAGAATAGCTAGTCAATAACATGTACCTAAACAAGAATTTTACCTTATTTGTCTGGTGTCTGACAGTAAACACTGGGAGATTTTTTTGATCATGTTGAAATGATGTTTGTTTTGTTGATTTGGGGATATGTACCTCTCGGCGGTCAGGGGTAATAATTTGATTGTCTGGCTGTAACTATGAAGGACTGATTGGGAACGAATATCTAGGCCTTGTAGAAACAGGGTCTTTACATGTCTGTACTAATGCCTGACATGTCCTCAGCTACAGATTTCCCACCGGAGATCACGGTGGCGTCCACTTTCCTTCTGTAATTAGGTATTCCATGCTGAACCATTCTGCCCCATCAGATGCTGATGTTAGATGCATAGTAAACACTCCAAGGAGATAAATAGCTGTTTGGTATTTTCATGTGAAAAACGTATATATTAGAGGACAGTAAAAAAGAGATTGTTTTGATGCAATCTCTGCGATTGTTTTGCACACCTCCACATAGATGATATATTCTCTATCTGCTTTAGTCTCCATTGAGCAGAGATTTTGACATACCAGTATTATGTTTACAGTATATTTCTAAATAAACACATAGAGTTGTACTTGTGATTCACAGAATTGATCTGTAGAAGATTTTGATGTATAACAGAGTTGTACTTGTGATTCACAGAATTGATCTGTAGAAGATTTTGATGTATAACCTCCATGTTTGTTTATTACAGTGAACTGTGTGAGAGGTGCCGACACTTACTTTGCTGATAAGATTTTCAAGAACATGTCTGCCAAAGATGGGGACTTTGTCAACATGTTGGTTGAACGGTCTGAGGTGAGAATTATTTGCACTCACTGAGTAATGGAAAATATCATCTCACAGATTCCCCCAGATATATATAACAAATAAATATTTACACTTTGATATTGTATTTTCATATAGTGAATATTTCTTATCGTCCCATTCTATAGGAAGATTTGTGTTCTGAGCCTAGTGAACATTTTACAAAAGCAATTTTTAACAAACTTATTTTATCAGAGGGGTATGTGTAACTATTGCTGTATTGTAACTGGCTAGTATACCTATACAGCATATGTATGTGTTGACATTTAGCTCCAATTATCACAATACTATCCATCAAGAATCACAGATTGTTTTTCCAATTACAAATATTAATATAGATGTTGCCTTACTTAGTACACATGTTAAAGGTTGCCTGGACTAAGATATAGAGGTTGGTATCCTCTCTAACAGACAGTTAATGTGAGGAAAGGTTAAACTTGTCAGTGACAGAGTATACAGGAGAGTTCCACCGGCTACCAAGAATAATTCATTCATTTTTTCTCTTTTGACTGTGCTCAATCGATATATTTAGTAATGTACTGAAAGCACTTTTTAGTGCTCGTCCCTGAAGAATTTGTTTCCATTTTGTCTGGGTGTGTGGTGGGAACAGTAGATGAAAAATGATGGTAATGCTGACTCCCCCACAGTTTTTGTTTACACGACATCATCGGTCTGTCTCCATCTGCTTGATACTCAGGTTTCCACCAATGTAATTATGAATTCAGCTCTTTTACCAGAATGAAGAGCTGAAAACATGATAGAGGAATAATACATTTCAGTTTTCTTAAATGAAATAAAAAATTTCTATCAATTTTACATGTTTAGAATAAATCTTTAATCTTAACAAATTTCTTACAATCATACGGCATACAACTGTGTCTAATAAAAGCCCCTCATTAAAATGTATGGCATTTAAAAGCCGTAAAAAAAAAAAAAAAAATTAAAAAAATCTTTCGAGAATGATAAGTTTCAATTTGTTAGCTTGAAAATTTGAATTGATTTTTTTACCAGTAACAAGATGATCAATAAGTTAATTTATATTAAAACTTCACATGGAAACGTTTACTGATCATTGTTAAACTGGCTGTTCCTTATCTTTTGGAGTATATGGTTGTTGACAAGCATTCTTTGTCAAACAACTTTAAAGTAGAGAACACCCAATTTGAAAATAGCAGAGAACTGCAAAATGAGTCAATAAATAAATGTAAATACAAATGTATAAGCGTTTATTATGAAGATTGCCTGAAAAGCTGTGCCATCTTCTTATACCAAAGATTCCCTAAAAAAAGAAATACAAAAAAAAAAAAAAAAAAAAATGCATTCTGCTTAACATGACATAGGTTCATCACTATTTGTGTACAATACTCATCTCAAACCTGATATTGACCTGAGAAGAAAAAGAAATGGAATTTTAAGTTTCATACCATAACGTACAAATTCAAATTATCTGCACTTTCCCTTGGTACTATTGTTAGCTACTTATTGAGTTTTTATGAATCAATTCAATGTTTTATTGAGAGAAGGAGACTTCTCAATCAGCTCCAGATAGCCTTTCTTTAATATAAACACTGTCGCTTCATGCAGAAGTCTACCGTTTTTAAGACCAATCTACTGCCTACCACTTTGATGTCAAAATCTTATGCTTTCAACTGCATCATCTGATTACTAAAACTAGATTTGTTAAAGCCATAAAAGTTTGATATTATTGTTCTTGCCTCAGTAACCACTCAAACCCTATAAGTGAACATTTTATTTCTGAACCATTGTAAAGTGCCCTGGAACTGTTTCACACAATACCACTGCTTTGAGATGTAAATCTGTCACATCTTAATCATCAGCGTTTACATGTCTGCCATGTAAAATTTGTTGTATGTGGAGAAATATTCCTACATTACTGTCATTAAATCTATCTCAATAGGTAAACTATGGACATATAAACTTAAACATGTTTCACCGATGACAAATGGTATTTTTTCACTATCAAAAACAGGAGCAGACGATTTAGTATTTTTCTTCAGTTACAAAAGTTACTTACTTTACACCATTGAAAAGTTAGTGTTTTTAATTTTACTTCAAGTTAAAAATACGAAAAATATTTAATTGCATCCCTAAAAAAATCTGTGACACTATATTCTATATGGAATGAAGTACTGATTGCACATGCACCAAAGGCGAAATGAATTATTTTACATAATTTTTTGTATTAATTAGGCATATATATACACGATTAAACACCAATTATTGTTCAAATGATGAATATCATTTCTGCTCTGTCGGCGGTAGAGCATCTTTAGATATTTTTTTTCATAAAAATCATATTTCATAACAAGTATAGTTTTGTGCCAATTCTGTCCTGAGTACAATGAGTTAGTTTATCAGATGTAAGCTTCACGGCTGTCTGGGGACAGACACTCAGATCTTATGTCTCAATCTCACCATAATAAATGGACAACATCCTTCCTTCTGCAATAAAGTCAATGCTCATGGAAGCCATATAATGTTACTAGTCTGCATTTGAATGTTTGTCGTAAGTGCTTTCAAGATACATAATTTGATCTTGTTGTATTGATATATCTACCCATAAAATGCAACAGCTATCTATTCCTTTACTAAAAAAGCCCACATTGAAACAATTCTCTTCTGATACATGACAGACCAGATATCATAAAGAACATTAAGAGGGTATTGGTAGAAGATGTATGAGAGTGTAAGAAGGGTGTGTTTACATTAAACCATACACTGATCCAAATGGTTCAAATCACTGATAATTTGTGAGAGTGTTAGGAAGGTATGTTTACATTAAACCCTACACTGATCCAAATGGTCCAAATCACTGATAATTTGTGAGAGTGTTAGGAAGGTTTGTTTACATTAAACCCTACACTGATCCAAATGGTTCAAATCACTGATAATTTGTGAGAGTGTTAGGAAGGTGTGTTTACATTAAACCATACACTGATCCAAATGGTTCAAATCACTGATAATTTGTGAGAGTGTTAGGAAGGTGTGTTTACATTAAACCCTACACTGATCCAAATGGTCCAAATCACTGATAATTTGTGAGAGTGTTAGGAAGGTGTGTTTACATTA